>JAGFPH010002678.1:0-40245 GCA_018207615.1 Philaenus spumarius | reverse complement strand
TGCAAAAGTTACACAATCGATTGCATGGCCTGCAGAAGTTACACAATCTACTGCACAGCCTGTAAACACTACACAATCGATTGCACGGCCTGCAAAAGTTACAAAATCGATTGTACAGCATGCAAAAGTTACACAATCGATTGCACGGCCTGCAAAAGATCGCATTATCTGATATTGCTTTTTGGTTATTCAACATTAAAAACTTGATCGTAATCAAGATGGATATTTAACATTTTTAATCTTCTTGTCTCAAAAGTGACATGGGGTATGGTAATGAACAGAAAGTTCTTCGTTAATTTAAATTATAGAACTTGTTTTAAGTATCGGTACTCAAAATTGTAGTTTAACTGTGTGTTGTATCTACCGTTTGAAAACGGTTATAGTTAAGCAAACAACTAGTTACCATTTAAGGATTTTCTATTACTACAATAAAGAAAAATTTGAAAAGATGTTTCTTACTTTAACCCACGTATGGCCAATCCACACCATGACACCATGTTTCACGGCGCAAACGCAACCATCTAGACAATAGCGAGACATTTGCATATATTTGCATAATCGCAAATTATAACCCACTTAAAATTATCCAATCGTAATAAAACTGGCACCATTGGAAAGGAAATGAATTAAACTTTAATTTTTGTATTTACAACTTTTTCGTAAAACGTATATTTACATACGTAATCATCGTTTTAAAATGTGCACATCGGCCTACAGCTCTTTCCACGCGGGAATCTGCGCACAATTCTACTGTTATTTCTCACTCTTGCAACGTTTCCCACCATCTACAATAATGTTTCTTTGGCATTTCTAACATACCGTTGGATTGGTTGTGATTTCATCTTTCTGTTGGTGTCTTCCAATCAGATTTCACAGTACATTTACTGCGTCAAACAAGATTTACTGTAAACCCTTGCGATTGGACAGTCTCTCAACCGATAAACACGCCTTTTGTCAACGATTATTTAGTAGGCAACGCCCAATGATTTGACAGATTGCTTTATACGATTTTGTAGACGAAAGTCTGTAGTATCTAATGCTGCTAAGTAAACTGGATAAAACCGGTTTTGTGATTGTCTAAACAGCAGTGACAAGTTACGTTGTTGTGAGATCGCCTTAGGCGTTCGTTCCCACGCTATTCAAGTGGGCCGACCTACAGCACGTGTTAGCTCGGGAGTTTTTATTCCACTAATGTATTTTTGTTATTCAAACGAATGTAACTCAAACACTTTTGTGAACTAAGGAAAGACAAGTACACCGTTCTTTTCTTTGATTTATCCTCTACCACTTTCTTATAATAATATTTCATTTTTTGTCAAAGCATATACGTAAAGCACGTTACAATCTAGGCCTAGGTAAATACCAGTTGTGTACTTGAAACATAAAAACGGTTTTTTTCAAAATAAAAAATTTGAAATTGATAAATGTTTTTATACAGTTCTATTTAGAACTAAATTACGAAACTTTTTTACGCTTACGAAAAAAATACAAAAAATGTTTACTAATTGTTATGTAGGCCTAAAGTTGAACTTTTTCCTTTCGTTACTGAACATTTTTTGTTTCTTGAGCTAATAACTTTTACAATTTCAAAATAAACTTATTTTTAGTATCATATTTGAATTCTTTGAAGTTTCTTCTACAAAAAAGCTATTGAACACATTTGGATTGGGGTTCATTTACTATTTTTGGCGAATTTTTAAAAATATGCTTGCAAAACGCTAAAAACGGGCTGGCCAATTTTAGCTTTAACCGTGGCCGTTGATGGGTTAAGCAATATTTTTTTAATCAGCTGTGCAAGTCACAAACTCATCTTTAGATAATGGGCTCTAGCACATTCAATTACGTTTTTGGTCTCTCTCTAATTTGCTTTATGTCTTTCTATTTAAATATTGGTGTATTCAACACATGTCAACAAGAGAGCCAGGCAAAAAAACTTCCAAGATTCATGTTGTGTTTTGTTTTTCAAAGGTTTTCCTTTTGGGTGAGTGCAAACAAAAACTCCCATTTCTTCTACTCAGATTATATTTTGTCTTCAGACTCTTCCACAGAAATTGTTTGTGTGTTAATTCGATTTTGTTTTTTTGTCTCATTCCAATGTGAAATTCTTCGTTTTCTTTCCCTTCTGGTAGTTCTCCAAAAGACATTTCTGTGTCGGTATCGTAAACACTATGTTTTAATTCGTCTGCAGACAGGTAAGATTCTTTAAGCTCAATCCAATTTTCATTAACATTTTCAATAGCATCGTCCTCGCCATGTGCGAAAAGTTTTCTGCGCAATAGTTCTCTACCACGTTTAGAGTTTCTGTCTTCTTCTTGGATCTTTTTCGTACAAAAGTCCTCACTTCAAGTAACCGCTTAGATAAGCCAAAAATGTAAGCAAATGACAGTTTTTTCTGCAAGTGGTGTTAAAAGGAGTAGTTGCAACGGTTGAAACAGTCTTTGGGATTGCTACGATTGAAATTGCTTTGTAACTTGTACGCTCTATTAAAGGTTAAAAAAATGAAAACAGCCTAAGAAATATTGTCAAATAAAATTTTATATTCAGCATACCGTAATTATTACACTTCTTTAGTTTTTTTTTACTATAACACTTTTGATTTAAAAATAATTAACCAATTAATCATTTAGTTTGTTTTATTGGTTTAAATGGTCGTTTTCTTGGATAATTTTTTTAATTAATTTAAAGCCCTAATGAATAGGTCACATAATTGGTTTAGTTGTAGGAATTGTGAATAGACGAACTGCGATTTCGGTGATAGTTATGAACGTTTAAAAAAATATATTTTCTAACAATTTCAGAAGTGGTAATAAAATTAATGTGAAACTTTAAGTTTAAAATAATTATTTTCATTAAATCTTGTAAAATTATTTGGTAATAATTGTATTTTATGATACTGCGTATTGACTTCAGCATATTTAGAACAATTTAACATTACAGATGTGAAAAATAGTAGGAAAAACTGTAGGCTTAACCATTTTTTTAATAAAACTAGCAAATCACAAAACAAATGATTTCCTTTTATCTTTTAGTCGTTTGTTTCTTTGTCAAATATGGTAGATTCTAATAAAGATTTATGAATCAGTTGGCAGTTTAAACAAATGACTACCATGTTCGTCTTATACCGAAACAGCGTTTGTGGCCTAGAAGCACTTGTATTAACCTAAAAGAAACTACCATGCAATTTGTTCAAAGTAGGCCTACACTAAATATCTGATTAACTGATGAAAGTGAAATATTAGATATTTTTATGTAAGTAAAAACAATTGTACTAAGCCAAGACTGATGGTTCATATTTGAATTAATTTGAGGTTGGTTAATCAATTGGCTTTATAAAAATAATTGATTTATGATTTGTTATACCAGAGTAATTTGGATAAATGAACAATAAAATAATTCACTTGTAAACTTATTTTGATGAGTCATGTGGCATACAATTTCCCTTATTATATCAATTTGTTTTTTTACAAAGTGTTTGCAGAAATGTGTAAATTTATTTTGTACATAATCTCAAATTTGTTGAAATGCATATAGATTGGAATCGTAGTTTTTTTAAATTGTTGTAATGTTTACTAAATTTTACCATTGGTGATAAATGACAATAAGAAAATATATGTAAATTCAATTGTGTTTTAGAAGTTAGGCTATACCAGATAATATTTTTAGGGTTTACAAATTTGATTGGAAATATAGTGCTGTAAATATTACCCTTTGAGCACCAGAGATTTACTGACCTAAACTCCTTTTTGGTTTTTTTCCTATGTTCATACCCTACTGTTCTAAAATAAATTCCTCTAACTGAAAGCAAATATAATATTGTAGTAGACCTACTTTATTTACTTCTCATGTCATTTTGTAAAACAGAATAGAAGACAAGTAATATTATTAATTGCAGACTACAAAATAACCAGTTAGTTTTATTATAATAAAGGCCTATTAATAACAGAACTAGGTAAATTAGAAAAATTGTTTGTATTAGGTAGGCCTACCCACTCTGGTGGCTCTTTTTAGAACTAAAATGAAGCAAAAAAATCAATTGACAAAAGTAAATTAAAAACTGACCAGTACTATTTTACTACATAAACATAATACGTCTGTCATGGTCTAAAAATGTTTTTATAAGTTTATAAAATTTCAAATCAAATACAATATTGACTTTTGAATCAAACTAAAATTACATCTATCCCTTACCAGTCTCTATGTATTTCTTGTAAGTATAAAATTGTTAGGTTATGTAAATTATTTAATACATAATTTTGTGATTTGTATAAATGTGATTTGTGTCATGACTATATATGTATAATGGTGTTGTTTTAAGTACTTAGACTAGAATAGGTTAGTTTTGTTACAACTATGTTTCGTATCCATTAGTTATACTGTATACATTCTCTTCAAATAGTATTTGCAAACTGTATTTTACTACAATTAATTGTGATGTTAAGAGTATACAATGACATTTTGTTATTAGACTTAGACTTTTGTGACTTATTTAGTATTTTAAGGAGTTACGACACAATGAATATGATAAAAAAGAACACATTTAAATAGTGTTATTTTTATATGTTTTTGATTTTGCCGAGAAATTTATTTGACCATAAATTTAAAAAAATAATCACCATTGTTTAAAGTATGTTTTTTTTTTTTCAATAATGCAAACTTCTGTGAAATTCAAAATTGTAACTCCGTTAAAAGTGTTTGTTTATAATATAGATTTAATAATGTTTATGACCTATAATATTAGGTACGCATGAAAAGTAAGTATGAATGAAAGATTGTTATCATAAAAGATTGTATCAAGAAAAGGCTGTGCCTATGTACCAACTTTTTTTTATGTATTATTTTCACTTAACTATTTCCTATTTTAAATTTTTTTTGTTTAAAATATATTTTTTTAAAGACAAATCTATGACATTTTTCGAAGTAAATTAAGTAACAATTAATTGTGTGTTTTGATGTGATAAAATACGAGTTTGTTACAAAAAGTGTAAATAATTACAATTATAATCTGTAATTACAACAGCATTAAAAATGGAAAAGATTTGAATAGATTGCTAGTTCTTAAAAACCCAATTCGTATGAAATCCATAAGTCACTGTCAACCCAAATTGGGCCCATTTTAATTACTATGTGCTTTTATTTTGAAAAGTAGTTCACCTATCTAATATTAATTACAATATTTTAAAAGTGACTTTCATAACAAATATAGAATATTCACTTTTTTTAATTGAATAGAAATGTTCGTTTCAGGGTTGTTTTGGAGCCTTTTTTTACTGTAAATTTTGGTTTAAGAAAATTTGTTAATACATGTATTTATTTTAAATAAAATATTCTTAAAAGTGCCTTAATTTAAACAGTTTTAGACCTTTGACAGTTGTCTTGTTTCCTTGTCCTCAATCCTTTAAGCTGAATTCTTAACCTACAAAATTCCATATTTTTGCCTTCAGTTAGGGTAGGCATACATCTGAGAAGGCTTTTCAGGACATCAAATTGTCCCAGTTTTGTTTTAAAGACCGAGGGTAAAAACTTTTGCAGAAGAGAAACTTTGCCCTACTTAAGTGAAATTTCTTGCGCTAAAAGTTGGCAGACAGCATGCAACAAACTAAAAGCCAAATCGAGGTCATTGTCGTTTTAACCTATTGTGTGCATATTTCAGTTCTTGTGGCATGTTAGTGTAGCGTGTAGGCTTACAACACCAAAACAAAAATATTATTTAAGCAAAAAATATTCTAAACTTCAAAAATTGTACCCGACTTCAACGTGGCAATGAATTGAAGGACCTTACAGGGTCGTCATAACCCGGTGTGTTTAAAAAATGTGGTGTAGGTGATCATCATGACTTTGCAATACAACGTCATGTCTGCTGAATTCCTGATCAACTAGTATACAAAAACTTCATCTGTAACAGGGTCATTGTACCATCTGTGATGTTCTGCTAATGACTTGTGTGTTGATGCAATGTTGATACATCTGATGCCAGTAGTTTGATGCAATGTTGATACATCTGATGCGTAGGTTGATGCAATGCTGATATATCTGATGCTAGCAACCACAAAACACAAACAACATTTCCTGTTGTTGTTTAGTAAAATCAACAACTTCAAACTTTAAAGAAGATGATGTTATTAACAGTAAAATAAAGATTTCATCACTGAAAGATGAAACTTTGGATACCAAAACCAGATACTGCATAACAAGCCTACCAGAAGTAAACTTCCCATTAGAATGTAATCATAAACAAAAAATATAATGACTTGACTTACGGTACTTAATTTAAATTCAAAACTGAATTAAATTCAAATACCTAGTAAAACTTTACTACGGTGTAGGTCTTGTCATTGTAATATATCCTATTTCTTTTACACATTGACCGTTGTAAAACATAGTAAGTCCATTTTTGTGTTACCTAAACACATTAACTCTCAAATTTTAATTGAAAAACATTTAAAAATATATAATTTTACCTCATTAAAAGATTAGTTGATTAGAAGTGTAAAAATAAAAAGGTAACAAAAACCCCTATCCTATAAAATTTAGCCTACTAAACTTGATTTACTAGGTGTAGATCCTCATGAGATTGTTTGTTATGCTTATGAGTTATATGGTGTTAGATATTTTACCAGCTGTGATAAGATTAACCATTAGTCATATTTCAAACTATTAATAACAGAACAATGTTAAGTTGAGTGGTCTGAAAGTACTGTTATTCAGTAGGAAAAATTACATAAATTATATGGCTGACATAGAGCCTACACACATACCAGAAGGTATATTAAAAATATCTACAATTTGTGTAGCACTGAACATAATGGCTTTAATTTTGATGAAATCTTGTCTTTCTGAAATACAGTATAATATAAGAATACTGTACGGAAAGACAGTGTTCTTCCTGTTTATCAATTATTTAACAGGAATTTAAATTATTTTTCGAATAAAAAGCAGCCTAAAATATTCTCCAGAAAGTCTTCTACAAGTTAATGAAAGTTTTGTCGAAATCGGTTCTGCCATTAAGCACAAAATGCCTAGACACAAAATTTAAAAACGTGTTTAGGTTTCGGTAATGTGTGAATTACCATATAAGCTTTAAAAAAAAACTCATATTTTGAAATCACAGACACTTCAATTTTATTTATATGTATAGATTGTTAATAGAATTCTTAGATTTATTTTGAGCATAGTTGTTGGGGGGGGGGGGGCTCATTTTCAGCATTGAAGAGAGTAAAAAATTACTCGCCCAATTCACTGGGATAAAGCAAACAAAAATGCTCTCACAGTTATGGGAATGAATATGGTGTCACCCAGGCCCTGGAAGAGTTAGTAAAAACATTTTCTGAAAACAAAGAAAGGCAAAGAGTAAACATAGCTTAAGTATGTATAAGAAACTAACAACATGGATTTACTTTAGAATGAACTCTCTTTAATCTTATCTCATGGAAGTGGATGATAATGAATGTAAGAAAAGCAATTGTTTAAATTATAATAATAATATATTTTTAATAACAAACGTGGCTTATTTCAGCCGGACCACAGTATTCTGGACGCTGGTCCTTTTTTATATGCGATTATAAAGTTATTTTGAAGCAGATTTGAGTGCATATTATTATTCATGTAGCTTTAGTAGCAAAAATAATTACTTACATAACTTCTGAGAGAAAGTTTTTTTCACAACTCATATTTCTTTATTTTTTTCCGTCAAATTGCTGGTAACACAGGCCCGTGACTGCAAGAGGGTCGGACTGCACTTGTTTTGTTTTTTTACAAATATTATGCCTACAGAAGTTTGACTAAATTGTAGTTTGCACTCCCACCACAAGATGTTCTTTGCACGTAAAAACAGTGTGCGAATTACTTTTTGTAAAACTAGTCATTTGTATAAACCTGAACGCCATGTGAAATCTTGGTTGTCGATATGGAGGCATTCATTGTTCGACACAAAATCAAAAGAACGATGCTGACGTAATGTGTTTTGTGGAAGTGTTTTTCGTGAAAAATTTCTAAACACAATTTGTTTCTTTATTTTATAAATTTGCATTTTAATCAAAGTCCTGTTTCAACTCAACGTTCGCCATTTTGTCTGTCTGTCTGTTTGTTACGCGATTACTACCAAACGCGTTGTTTGATTTTCTTCAAATTTGGCATAAATGTTCCTTGAAGTCAGGAGAAACGACGTATGTGTATTGATTTAAAAATTGTATTTCCGATCCAACGTTCCGTTATTTTAATGTTCACAAATCATAAAAAATCTGTTTATTTCTCTGTCACGGTAAAATGCGTTGTTCTATTATCTTCACATTTTACATGAATATTCCTTGAATGCATTTAAAACGACACGACGTGTGAAAGAATTTTGATTTATTAAGTCGATTTTTACGCAGAGGAAAGGATGGCTAAAGGGAAAAACAAATCAGAAATGTAAAAACATTATCAGTAAGTATAATTTGTAATAATGAATTATTATAATGAAAAAATCCTAGTGGCAATTAAAACATAAAATCATGAAATTTAACCTTACCGATTTATTCAAACTTTTATTCTTTGACACATTGTAAAAAGTGATGCTTCTAATCATGCTCAGATACGGTAAAACCCACTAATTTGTTTGCATTTTTCAAAAATTTTCCCATACCCCTAGTACGCCTGAGCTCCCAGTACTTCTTTATTTATAAATTAAGCCCAGATAACACATAACTTTGTTCAATGTTGAAAACTCACATACAGGCTATGTTGTAAATTTTTATATTTTATTATTTTCTTAGAAACAGTTTTTAGTATTCAATTACAAACATGTCCTTTCCGAAAATGATTTTTATCAATATCTACCATTAACTACGACTGTGTAATTTTACTTGTCTACCCCGTTCGAACATTCTATATTCTATACACATAAATGTTTTCTTTATAATAAAGGTTTAGGATTAATAATAACCTCAAAGCTAAGATTGTAAATAATGTTTAATGCCCAAATCAAGTGATTCCGTATTTTTTATAACAGCAGTTATATAGAGGTTAAAAGAACCAGCAAGGCTCAGGTCTACACTAAACAAAAACCTAACCTAAAAAGTTATAAATACAAATAATTGTTTCAAAGTTTGAAATGAACTGTTAATGGAAATATTAGTACAAACAGCTGATTACTATACCAACACTAAACATATTTTATTATTATTTATTGTGGGCCTCTTATTGCCGTAAAATATTTAGTATAGGTGTGTTACTTTTACGTTTAAAACAGATGGCATTGTTTATGAAAACCTAACCTAAAAGTTAGAAATTCAAATAATTTTATTAAGTTTGAAATGAGCCGATGAAGGAAATATTATAGCAAACAGCGGATTACTGTCATTATCATAGTTCATAAAAATATTTAACGGCCGTCACATTTTTGTTAAATATTTAGTACATTTTTTGTTGTTTCCTAAGTTTAATAGATGCTGCTGTCTTTCAAAAATGATATAAAAACATGCTTCTATTTCAATGTAATGTTGTGTCAAAATTTCAAAGCAATCGGTGAAGAACTTTCGGAGAATTGAGATTTTGAACAAACACACATTTACATTTTTAATTATATAGATTATTAAAAATAAAAATAATAAAAAACAGAAAAACTTGCCATCCTAATGTAAATGATTAAAAAATTGCAAAGAGTATTCAATGAAATTTTAATGCGTAAACCATGAACAGGATTTCAATAGTTTTTTAACAAAACTTTTTGAAAGTCGGTGAAGTTTGGTGAACATAGTCTACTCTGTTGTAAGCAAATTTCCACTAATGCAGTGACTCCTACGGTGAGACTTAAAGTCGGAAGCTTCCGACATGTGGATTTGAACCGGGTAATTTCATGGTATTTTACGTTTTGATCGATTTTGGGGGAACCAGACATGTAGTTTTTGTTTTAATGTCATGTAAAAAAACAAAATGTGCAGTATAAGCTAATATATATATTTTTTTAATATAAACCCAAACATGTTTCATTCTAGTACGAAAATCTCAAAAAATGGTTACTTCCTGTCAAAAAGCACGCTTCCAGTTGTTGGTTTTTTGGATAAACTCCGTCCAAGCAACTTAGAAAACCTTCATGTGTATCAAATTTGGTCCAAATCGGATGAAAAATGCGGCTGTTAGAATGCAAACACGTATTTATACGTATACATTTAAAAACTTTAATGACACCCCAAAACTTGTTCTGTCGGGGATCATCATCGTTGCTCGCTACCCGAACTTATATCTCACTATAATAGTCCTACAATAGCTCATCTTTCCCACAGAAATTCACTAACAAGAATTTGTACACTAAACAAAGTATTGAAACTAAACAAAAAGGCTTTTATATCAACTCTTCAACATAAGTTCAATATCTTAAAAATAGATAAATAAATATTAAGCTTGACTAGTGAGAAGATATACTCTCACAACCAACACGTTCACTAACTCAAACACGTTTCAACGACAAAGTCGCCATCCTCAGCGATGCACGAGCCACGATAGTCAAACTGTAACTGAACATAGAGTTAAATTTTCAAGTCAAAAATTACATTTCGTGTAGTAGGCTATAGGAAATAAGAATATTTGGAAAAATCGAAACTTAAAACAACAATTAGCCCTTAGAAAACTAAAAACTTGATTAATACATCCTGATGATCTAGAAGTTTTAACGACTGTGCTCACCTATATAGGCCCTTCCTAAAGCTTGTTTGATTATGATCAAAACCAGTAAGCTAAGAAATAGTTGTGTTAATAGTTGTGTTACCTGCCCAGTGCAGGCTGTTTTTTTTTTTTTAACCCTCAAAGTGGCAGACTGCAGTTTTGACTGCAGTCTCTCAGGGGCAACGCAACCCGCTCGAACAATTGCGAGAATTTGCACAATCGATCATTATATCCACTTAAAATGATTTAATCGTAATAAAACCGGTACCGTTGGAAAGGTAATGAGTTAAACTATAATTTTTGTATTTACAACTTTTTTGTAGAACACATATTTACATACGTAATCACTGTTTCAAAATTGTAGTACCTAAATCACCTATGATTCACGCGTCAATGAACGCCGTATACTGTCAAGACTTTGTCTCATTTTCAACGGTCTGTAATTCCTCACAGAAGTTATTTATGAAGAAGATCATTACAGCATTGAATTTAGCAGACGATTCTGTTTCAAACTGTGTCTTCAAATCCCATGTTACTCTGAAAACAGCTGTTCTATAGGATATACGGTAAAAGCTTGTAATTGGTCATATATATTTGGCCAATACGCAAGCCTGTTTAGAATCGATTCTTACAGTCTTATTCGATATATACCTAAAATGTACAATATATGGTTATAAACAGAAATCTTCACAGTTTTTATCTATGTAAAATTCTTTACATTTAGATCTCATAGGTTGGTATAACAAAGCTTTACAAATGAACACAATTCATCGAACGCCAGCCGTCTAGTTGACTTCATTTGTTGACATTTGTTTTGTGTTATTTTATGGTTATTACAGTTTATAAAATAGTGTTATATTGTGTTTTAGTTATAAATAAATAAGTGTAGATTGTGTTTGAGTGAAATTAGGCTTATAACGGTGTTGTAATAAAACGGTAAGTTTATAAATAACATAGGCTATAGAAATAAGTTTTAGGTTAAAATTCCGATTTGAGGTTTTTGAATTTTCATTACAAAATGTAAAGTTATTTGAAACTGGGTAGAATGCTATTCGATTCTACATTTCATTCTCGAATTTTTGGTATAAAAAAAACATTGTTTGGTAAAAAATATCTTGGCATAGGCTAGTCACTTGAAATTAGTCAAGATTTGCAGGTTATGTAGTAAAAACGTTCAAAATGTTATTTTGAACTCAAATTTGTGAAATTGAAATATATTTTTACATATTTCTATTTAGAACTAAATTATAAAACTTTTGTGTATTTTGAAAAAAATTACAAAAATGTTTTACTATTTTTTATGTAGGCATAAAGTTCTTTTTTTTCCTTCCGTTTCTGAACATTTTTCACTTTCTAAGCTAACAACTTTTACAATTTCAAAAGAAACTAATTTTTAGTGGCATATTTGAATTCTTTGAAGTTTCTTCTACAAAAAAGCTATGGAACACTTTTGGATTGGGGTTCATTTACTATTTTTGGCGAATTTTTAAAAATATGCTTGCAAAGCGCTATAAACGGGCTTTTCAATTTGAGCTTTAACCATGCCAGTTCTAGGGTTAAACAAGGTAAAATATTTCGACCATGCAGCTGAACCGCTGACGTGATTCGAGTGAATTTCTAAAATGAAGAATATATGTTTTAGGGTTTCATCCAATTATTTGGGAAATTGATTTATTCAAGAAGGCGCTGAATGACTGCCTTTGTGTATGAAATAATATTAGTAGAATTTGTTTGCACTTAAGCCTCCAGTTTCGACATTTGTTCCACTCGCAACGGAAAAACTCTCTTTGCGAATTTGTATCTCGACCTTGCAGACTCGGGTTATGGACTGTTTCGCTTCGCTCGCAGTGTACAATTCCAGCCGTTGGCCTCGGATTCTGATGCCCTCATGGTAGAATCCCCTACGTGGATTTGAACCCCGGAGTACTTTTATGGTATGTCACGTTTTGATCAATTTTGGGGGAACCAAGCGAGCTATAAGCGAGAAAAACAAAATGTGCACAATAATATTCTATATTTTATTTTATTTAGATCAAACCCCAAAAAAGTGTCACTCTTGTACAAAAAAATCAAGAAAAACGTGCTTTTGGTGGTTGGATTTTTTGGCTAACGAACTCGTTTGAGCGACATAGGCAACAAAAGTGTGTATCAAATTTGAACCAAATTGAACTTAAAATGCGACCGTTATTGTGTTCGAACACATATATACAAATTGTACGGAAGGTTCAACAAGTCATCGGCTAGGTGTACTCCCATAACCAATTGTCGGTTGTGACATTTTTTAAGGTTCCATGGATAAGTATAGTTACCTCTTTCACAAAATACTCCGATGCGGGAAATCCTCCAGTCGGTGTCTTCTTTCCAATATAAGGTATTCCGTTGATCATGTAGTTAGTATAGTGGTGTCACACGAAAACACAATTTTTATTCCATTCTAGGATGGCTTATTCGGAATGTAGGCTATATTCGAAAAGGGCACTTTCCACGAAACCCTAATAGTTGTTCATCTACTGTAATGAAAGATCCCGGGGCTATAACTGGAGTGACATTTATTTATTTATTTATTTATTTCACTATATAAATACATATACTACATACATACATATACACATATATTACCACAGGTCTAATTCTAGGCCTGTAGCAATCCCACCGGAGGTACAAGTACCTGTATGTGGGAGTGGGAGACTCAATATTAAAGCTATATGAACCAATAAAATTAAATATAACTAAAACTAATAGGAGACAAGAGAGAGAAATGAAAAAAAAATATACAAAATAACCTCGACATAATACAATTTATAGATTACGATTCAAAATTCAAAATTGGGATTTGCCTCGACTATCCAGCTTTTCAATTTCCTTTTAATACCATTCCTACTTAGCTGTATATTCTTAAGCGTCTTTGGTAACATGTTAAAAGTTTTTAAAGCGACATAATGAAAGTTTTTCTTACCAACATTTAATTTATTCTTTGGTAATATTAAATTCTTACTTCTAGTTATTCCACTGCTATTTAAAAAAGTATCTCTAAGAAAAACATAATCAAACATTAATGACTCTAAGATAAAACTTTGCTTTATTAATAGTGGTCTATCTTCATATTGACTAGGGAGTATTATTTTTAAAATTCTATATTGCAAGTTTTCTAGTTTACTTATAACATTACTGTATGCATTACCCCACGCCAAAATTCCATAAGTAAACATAAGTAAATTCCATAAGTAAATTTGTTGGTAAACATTTCCCACAGCTCTCGAACTGATGCAAATGGCTCCGTTGATTTCCGTTGTAAGCGGGTGGCTCTATCTTCGAATCGTAGGCAGTTCAAGATAAAGTCAAACCTTTCACTACTCATGACATATTCATATCGAGTACCTGACTTCTTGTGGTCGAATATATCTCTGGAGGCTAAATGGTTGTCCTTCAAAAGAACAGTATTTACCAGTATACCAAGAAACGCCAACATTTCTTCATTGCTTATTGGAGATACGGTATTACTTTGATTGACATAGTTTTGTCTTTTCGATTTATCTGTTCATTAGTACGGAGAACAACTTTATCCAACATATGTCCATCAAAGATTTGAGTAAAACATTGTCGTGAAGTCGAAGCATTTCTGGCTTGACCTAGGACTTTTCTTCTACCTACAACAATATTTCTAGCTGGAGTATGAGTATTTTGTGGCCTTGGTCGTGTGGACCAAATCTGGTTATTTCTAGAATGAACAACATGTTCACAAAGGAGGATGATGTGAGGATCAGTAGCTGGCAACAGGCGGGCCGTCAGCAGGTGGAGTGGCAACAGATGGATCTGCAGAAGGAGGGTCGTCAGCAGGCGGTAGCAACAGGCAGGTCATCAGCTAGCGGAGCGGCAGAAGGTGGCGCGGCAGTAGGCGGTGCAGCAGTAGTCTGTCCGTTGCCTCTTTCTTTTAGGTGGTGTGTCACAGTCATCTGATTCATCGTCAAAATCGTCTAGCTCATAATCAGGGTCAGCGTCTGTGTCGTTGGTATCTTCTACATTCTACAGCATCTCTTTCAACTTCATCATCTTCTCCCTCATCGCTTTCCTCAAATATATCAACTGGCCTCACTTCACGTTCAGATTCATCACTATCTGACAGTTCTTCATCTAGTAATTGCCTTATTCGCTGATTTTCACGTTCTTCTTCCATATTCGCCATTTGTTAAAGTATACTACACTATATTTAAACAAAAAACTGTACAAACACACTCCACAAATCCTAAAAACTTACACTTACAACACTAAAAACTTGGAATAAATAAAACTTTATCTCGAATTAAAAGGGTCACGCACTTACAAACCCTTTATAAAATATACTACGGTATACATAAAACAATAAGTTAGACTAGATCGTCTTGGCTGTCACGACAGTACTGAGCTTTGTAGCCCAATAGCGGAAGGTACTATGGTAGGGGCAGCGCTAGGGGGCCTGGTTTACGAGTTCTAGCGTATTTGCAAATGGCCGGTCATCAGATTTACGAAGGGATTGTAATCCAGGCTTAAACATTGGAGAACTTATTTATAATAAAGCCTAATTGTAGGTTTTGTTGTAGTATTTCATCTTAAATCAAATTGGAGAATGGAGTGGTGCAGTGGTTAGCATGGTTTATTCAAGTTTTCTGCAGTTAGAACCTCCGACATAGTTGAACAGGATCAAGCCTTTAGTCAGATTACAGTATTATCACAGTTTCTTTTTTCAGGGTTAACTTATTACACAACCCACAGCTGATATTTTTACAGACGACGACCTTCTTTTACTTTCTATTGTTAAATGTTGAATATAGATAAACATACTGTAACTAAAGACTATAAGTTAGAACATCAAGCTATTATCTATTTTTATTCTTCCATTTCTGTTGGTGTAAATTTGTATACTAAATTTGCGCCCTTTTTTCTATTATATAGCCTAAGCATCCAAAATATTCTGTTTTGAAATTGTTTTTATAAGTTAGAAATTATACAAGTTCAAACTATAAACTTCAACAACAAAGAACATGAATACGGTACACAAAAAATAAAATATTTCACTGAGGCTTGTGTTTCATTCAGTGTGGTTTAGACTAATTCAAGTCAAAATAAGCTGGAAACATTATGTTCGAAGTAAGAAGGATTTGTTTTGGTAAAATTCAAATATGTTCCCAGCCCAATGACAGCCAAACTGGCATAAAGTAGTGATAAAGAAAAATTAATCAAATCTACTCAATCTACTGTAATAAAAACTATGTAGGCCTAACCATAGCTGGTAAAATATAATGTACATTATCCACACAGCTGGTTAGTATGAAATAAACATATGGTTTTGTTTTGAAATTTTAAACTACAGTATATTTAATTTGGTACTTATGTATTACATGGAGGCCACTGTTTTAACCATTGCTATGCTAGGTTAGGTATTGTTTTAGTAAACAACGGAAATGCAAAATAATTATAAAAAAAATAGCCTAAAGTTCTAACCTATAGTATTTAGTCACAGTTTGTTTAGTTACTAGGTTACTACTAAAAATAGTATGTAATAAAAAACGTCTAAAAATAGTGGCCTCTATATAATACATAAGTACTATATATTTTGAATTTGTACCGGTACCATAAATTTCTTTTTTGTATATTTTCAACATGGGTACAAACATGGGTAAATATACCCATGGGAGTATTTAGAATGAAGTTCATTCATCTAGTTTTCTCCGAGATTGAAAGCATAGCAGTACAAATTTATTGTACTAAAACTGCTGGCAAAGGAACGTATAAATTTAGTAGCTTAAATTATAGGCTAAATTAAAAAGTGAGTAATTCATTGATTAATATTTTATATTGAGGAAACCTATATTATTTATAAATGGTATATAAAACTGGTAAAATTTATAAAATACATATTTTTCACAAACAAACATTCCTACAAGATATTTTAAAGAATTTACCATACATTTCAGCTAACGCAGTACTATATGCGCACCATACGCTGCATGTCTTTTTATACCTGGCTAATTTCAATATTCACATTTTTAATCATAGTACTAAGCTAATTTACTTAAATTTTTTGTGAAAATTGTGTCTAACTTCAAAATAATGTTTCTTAAATTAGTTATTAAGCAGCTGGAAAAATTGAAAAATATTATTTTCCATCTGTAATTTTTAATCAGAAATATTGCTTTTTATAATAAACAATTTTAGCAATTCTAATAATTATTGTATTATAATAATAGGAAACCGGAATGAAATACATTTTGAAAAATAACTTTACAGTTGAAAGTTTCAGCCATAATAATAGGAATAAACTTAAGCTCTTTAGAAGCTCTTCAATTTTTTTTTGTTTTGGTTTTATATTTGGTGGGTAACTAAATGGTGACGTTAAAATACACCCATTGGCTGTTCCAATGTACGAGTACACTCCTGTCTAAAGTTACTTTCAATTCATCATTAATCATTGTTTTTACAGGAATTTATTTAATTATTACATGCTAAATTGTTTGGTAAATCATATTATAAATTTTTGTATGTTTATTGTTGAATTATATCTTTACTATGCACACATTTTTGTAATAAAATTGTCAAAATAAAAAAGGCAATTGAAATGACCCCTCTAGGAATATCCAGTGTTCTGTGGAGTTCCCCTTCCTGCGCATGTCCACTAGCTTCGTCTTCCTCTTTCTGCCGTGGCAACTGGAGGTAAGTACAGCTCTTGCTTTGTTTAAGTAAAATTATCCGTAGAATTCTCATTTAGATTCAACCATCTGATTTCAGGTTTGTGATTTTATTATTTATTAAAAGTGTACGATCATATTTATCAATGATGCTATTGTTGATTTTTGTAAATTTATATACTTTTGATACTTTAAAAGTTGTCTATGGTGTACAGGTTCCAAGTGCCGGTTTATAAGTCGATCTTAGTTTCTCATTTTCTTGCGATTCTCTATCATTTCAGTCTAACGTTCAATAATGTAGAACAATAATGATCATGACAACTATAATTTGAGAAAAGTATTTTCAGGTACATGTAATTTTTGTATGAAATAAAATGATTGAATTCTTTACCACGTTTTTTTTTAGTCGCCATGTTTAATTTTCGCGTTTCATTATCGATTTATTTTTTATTTTAAAGTATTATTAACAGTTTTAAGCACAGCAGAGAAAATGCTACTAAATTCCATTATAATTTTGTAACAGTCAGTATTAGAAATTATTGGTGCAGTTGTAAGTAGTCGCTTCCAAGAAATCAATACATGCAACATTAGTCTTGCACCATAGGGCAGACAACTTCTGGTCTACGTCATCTTTATTGTGTAGGCTCAATTTACAGTTAATGTCTTAAAATTTATATTTCTTGCATTAAATACAGTATACTAAGGTAAAATGTAGTATTTACTTTGATATTTTAAGTTGCTTATAATGTAATAGGGGGGGTCACATTTAATTGATGTTTTAGTAGCCTATAATACTGTCTTAGCCTAAGACTTCTCACCCCCCCCCCCCCCCCCCCCCCCCCATTAATTGAAAAATTTATATCTTTTAATTTAATTTATATAAATCTAGCTGTGCATTTTAAACAATTTATGTGCATTACATGCCACTTTACTAATTTAGGCCTCATGTGCTGTTCTTTAGTAACTGAAACACATGCTAGGCCTAGAGCCTACTCTGAACATTATTTTCTTTTGCCACTCTTCTTAGCCTTTGTTATCTTAACATATGTTTTAACCTTTATTAAAATAATAAAATCTTTAAGAACATTATAATAGGCCTACCTATTTTATAAATCTTGTATAATTAGTATTTTGGGCCTAATTGTCAAGATTTTTATTTCCCGGGCTTTAGGATCTGAAAAATTACTTGATTTGTATTATTAATTATTGCAGGCGAGCCACGCAAGCCTGGTTTTCATTATTTTTTACTGAAGACAGTTAATCCTACTGTACTTGATTTCTATGCCACATGGGTTGTCTGTTAAGGCAGATGTAGAGCCCATTCCACATGTAGGCCTACTACTTTAATATAACTTATATGAATGTTAAACATACATATTATTAGTAATTACATGGCTTAGTTTATATCAAAAGTTTTAAATCTTACAATTTTTGTTAACAATATTGAGACGCTTAAGCCTAGTGTGATGTTTTCCATCAGGTCGTTGACAGTCATAACAATAGGCTGTAGCCTTTCTTAAAACAAGTTACAGGCATATAATATATAGGCTACACTGAATGGTTATTTTAATTGTAGGTTTATACTAGAATTTTTTATTGTAAATTAATGGATATTTAGTTATTGCACTTAGGCTTATTACAAAATTAACTTTCATATAGGGCCTAGTAATGTCTTCCCTTGTAATAATTTAAATAATTCTGAAAGCATTTAATAATGGCACGAGTACTAACATTATTAATTGGGTGAAAATTGTGTTTCTCTTTATTGTTTATTATTTAAACTAAAAGGTCATCATAAGCCTAGGCCCTATGTGGATTTCATAATGTGGTGAAATCGTATAACCTTATTTGCATCTGAGAAGTTGTTTTTTTTAAATCATTTTAAGGATATCATTTATTAAGGCTATTAGGCCTAGACATTTAACTGATGCATTTTCCTTTTAAAATTTAAAATAACTTATTTATTAAGATTTAATACTTGTTTTAAAATGATTGATAATAGGCTCGGCCTAGTTCCTCCATGCACTATTATTTAAAACAAGTTTTATTAGCTTTTTGGTTCAATATTTTAAAGTAAACAAAATCATTTTGAGTAGTCTCCAACAAAATTAAAAAAAAAACAGCCTAATATAAAGTGCCATTTTACAGTTTTGCTTATATTGACCATTTTGTTGTTTAAAGATTTTAATGATTTAGCTGTTAGTCTGACCTTATGTATTGATTTTTAACTATTTCTTTTGTTTCAGATCTTTATTTGTAATCGTTCACCACAGATAAACTAAGCAAAATGGGAAAGGAAAAGGTTCATATTAACATTGTCGTCATTGGTCACGTAGATTCAGGTAAATCCACTACCACTGGACACTTGATCTACAAATGCGGTGGTATCGACAAACGTACCATTGAGAAGTTCGAGAAGGAAGCCCAAGAAGTAAGTTGACTATACTAGCGGAATAAAATTTAAATGAACTCCTATAAAAACGAGTAACATATATAATATAATAGCTGATTTCACCAATCATCTGTAATACATAAACATAGCCTAACCCGTGTAGGTTGTAGTTTGGGGTTATGTTTACAACTTCATTTTTAATTTGGGTTAAAGAACTAATATATGCTATAATATGACGTTATATTTGCTTTTGAGGTTATAAACTGTAGGCCTATGTAAATACAACCTTTTATCATCAATATATTTATTTAAAATTTAAAGCTGATCTATTCGTTTAACTTTGGAAACATTCGTAGCCCTATATCTTCGTAAAATAATTAATATTTCATTAGTCATTTCTCCATTATAGCCTAATATTAATAACTTCCAAATCATTTGATCTATCAATATGAAATAAAAGCAATTAAAAGGTAGTATTTTTATCGCATAATAACCTATGTAAATATAAATGTTCAGCAAATAGGCCTACAGTTTTATAATCGTTATTAGAGTTAAAAATCCCTGTCGGCGTAGTTAGGTAGGCCTAGATAAATATTCCTTTAAGTTGTTTTTAAATAGTTTGTTTTTTAAATGATGTATTTCTGATTTGTATCAAATTAATCAGCTGATTTCACTGGGGCTTACTAGTGTAGGCCTACTTGTAAGAAAATAATTTCTTGGTAAAGTAATTTTGCTCTCTTATTCCCGTTTTTATAACGTTCTCAATACATTTTAATTTGTAACTAATAGCTATTGTTTGTTTTCTAGATGGGTAAAGGTTCCTTCAAGTATGCATGGGTATTGGACAAGCTTAAGGCTGAGCGTGAACGTGGTATCACCATCGATATCGCTTTATGGAAGTTTGAGACTGCCAAATACTACGTCACAATCATTGATGCCCCTGGACACAGAGATTTCATTAAGAACATGATCACTGGAACTTCACAAGTAAGTTTTATTTAATTTGTTAGCTCTGTATACTTAGCCTTTTTACATTGTTTTTAAAAGTCCTTTATATTCTATAACTTTTTGATATCAATGATTTTTTAAATCTTTAGAAGTATTACAAATCATGTATCTTTCGCCTTACAAACGTTATAATCAAATGCAAATTAGGCCATTTACCGAAGTCCTAGGACATTAGGACTACGCCCCAGTGGCCCTCAAAGTTTCAATGTTAATCTTATGGAAGAAAGATTTCTATTGATTTTATCAGGGGCAAAAAACAAGTGTTTGTATAAAAATCTTGGCAACACATCGTGTTTGTTTACTTTCATTACCATAGCAACATTACCTTTTTGAGGTTGTAACATTGACAAACTAAAAACAAACACAAACAAAAATCAACGAAAAATGCTAACTATATTTTAATTCAATTCAAACATTGGTTGTTACAAACCTATTATATATAAAACAGCTAATTTGGATCAAAAACTGAACATAATCATTCACAGATATCTCAAGTCACACATATGTCAAATCTTATATATTATCATCCGTTCAGCCGCTATTCACCCGAGAAGGAGCTCCGTTATACAATCCTTCAAATTCCCCATGTTAATTTATATTTTCTTCAGTGTTCTATTGTCTTGTACTTTTAAATTATATTTCTTAGTTCGTTATATTAATTCTTCTATATTGTTGTAGGCTGATTGTGCTGTGTTGATCGTTGCCGCTGGTACTGGTGAATTTGAAGCCGGTATTTCCAAGAACGGACAGACTCGTGAACACGCACTTCTTGCCTTCACCCTAGGTGTCAAGCAATTGATCGTTGGTGTCAACAAAATGGACTCTACCGAACCACCCTACAGCGATGTAAGTTTTAGTCTAGTAGACAATTTTTATAAACGGTCGATGATGATTTTCTGGTCCGTGTTGTTGAGAGATTTTATGATAACAACTTTAACCATATCTGATGACTTGTGTTTTAAGCATTGTTTATTGTGTTTAATTTGATCAAATTTGAATGCTAAGCTGTATTGTTTATTTATAGTTGTTATATAGGTTTGCATGGATTCCATTATAACCCTATAAATTAAATATCATGTTCAATGGCACAAATTGTGGTGATTCTGAACTAGATCAGATTATTTGACGAAATACTGTCTTATTTAGGATATACCTAGTTTTGCAAAGAATCTGCAAACAACTTTATATAACTGCCGAGTTCATGATGATTTTCTGGTCCGTGTTGTTGAGATTCTATGAAAACAACTTTAACCATATCTGATGACTCGTGTTTTAAGCATTGTTTATTATATCTAATTTAATGAAATTTTAATGCTAATCTTTATAGTTGTTAGGTGTTGGTAATCATTTGATACTTGTCCCTAGAAGGTTTTAGGAATTTTGCAATATTTAACATTTTTTAAACTAGTTGAATTGTAAATGTTGAGTTGTATGATGACTTTTTTTGGTCCGTGTTGTTGAGTTATTATGAAAACAACTTTAACCATATCTGACGACTTGAGGGCATTGTTTTAATGTATTCCTGTTTTTGATAAAATTTGAATGGTCAGAAATAATCTCTAAGTGTTGAATAAAAAGTATAAATTCAAATGATAAAGATGTATAATGAGTTATGTGATGACTTTTTGGTCCGTGTTGTTGAGTTATTATGAAAATAACTTTAAACCCCATCTGATAACTCTAAACACTTTCACTTGTTTTACCGTTGTTAATTTAAAATATTTATTATTAATTGTTTCAGTTTTAATTTATACAAGAAAACATTACCGTTTTTTAAAACTTTAGTGATATCAATTTTAAAATGTTGGATCGGCATGATGTGATAAAATACTGATCAGAGCAATTGAGTTTAATAAAAAAATACGTCATCTTATTTGGATGCTCAAAATAATTTTTATAATAGTTCTTTCCTTGTTAATAGGCTCGTTTCGAGGAAATCAAGAAGGAAGTAAGCAATTACATCAAGAAGATCGGTTACAACCCTGCCGCAGTAGCTTTCGTTCCTATCTCTGGCTGGCACGGAGACAACATGTTGGAGCCTTCTGAAAAGATGCCCTGGTTCAAGGGATGGAACATCGAGCGTAAGGAAGGCAAGACTGACGGCAAATGCTTGATCGAAGCTTTAGACGCTATCCTCCCACCTAGCCGACCCACAGAGAAACCCCTTAGGCTTCCACTCCAGGTTGGTAGATTGATGAGGTTTAGGCGGGAACGTATATCAAGCCCGTGTACATTTCGTTTGTCGTACAAGTTTTTAATACAGATGTTCTACTTACTATTACATAACTTTACTTGGGTCATGATTTCGATTATAGCAAATTTTTAATGTCTTTTCTTAAAATTATGGTCGCAAATTAATGATGATCGTGTCAGGGCCTTTGATATGAAATGAAACAAAGACTTATGGTGAGGTTTTCTTACTGAAATTTGCAGCCTGATTTAAATGATAGACAAAATTTAACCTTAACAGGAGGTTCAATATAGTACATATCTTAAATTAAAAAAAGATTAAGAGTGGTTTAGGGATTGGTTACACAGTACCCTGCTCTGTGTTAATTTAAATATTTATTGTGGAGTTATTTTAGTACCTGTTTAAATATTAAAAGTGCTTTTATTACTATAGTTCATTTATAGCAATGTTTAAATTACAAAAATGTATAGCACTATTTACTAATAGGAACGTCAAGATGTTTTCGAAGTAAATACAGTAAAACCTTGGTTAACCGAACTAAAGGAACACTACAGTTTTGAAGGTCAAACCAATTCTAAAGTCTCTTTGTAGGCTACACTTAAGTTCTTTATTTAAGTTATAATTATATTTTTAGGGTAAGGTACATCATACAGTATACAGTATTCAGTATACTGTATTTAATACTTTACTGTATTATGTAACAATTCAAAATATACCACAAAATTATTAACAAGCCAAAAGAATCATACATTAATGTATTTCAACTAAACACGCATGAGTGCGAGAGAGACAGAAGATTAATAGTAAAAATCATTCAGAAACAATCCGATCGACGACATCTAGCGGACGGAATTGCAAGCAACAAATTAACAAGATTCTAAAACACCCGACTTTCGATAACGTTTTACGTAATTAATAATATTTCCAGACCTCGTATCCCTATCTTTCCTATATCAAAATTCATCTAAATTAATCAACCAATCCATCCAAATTATAAGATGAACTCCATCAACAAGCGTTCGATCGAAATTCACTTTTTTAATCCACTCGAAATCAGACCGGCATACTAAAATCTAGGCCATATCAGAAATACAATCATCAATCCTAAGAGAACCAAAATTCGAATCAAAAAATGAAGAACACCATTAGGTAGAATGAAAGATTCTTTATCAAAAATGTCTTTGGCAAAATTTTATAGGAAATACCGTTAAGCCATAACAATCCATTGAAAGTCGACGAAACAACGGCAAAAGTTAGATAGAGGAAGACGACATGTTTATTAAGCCCCGCCCACAGTCATGTGACCGCTTGCAACGCGGAAAACACCAGTTTAAAAGCCAAATGTATAGTTTTAATTGTAAATAGTAGATGTTAGAAAATAATTTGTACAAGGAGCTATTTTTGGTATTTTTATGCAATTTTCTTATTTAATCAATTTCTTTTAATTTTATTATTCAATATTAGTTGTAAAACAAAATTATTTCAAAATTTAATCAAAACAACACCAAATAAATACATTACATTTTAAATTACACTTTTCTGTACAACAATCCACACCCCAGAAGATACGAAATTCACCAGGCCTTATGTACCCATTTCCTGAAGGCCCAAAGCAAGCCACTTTTGATCCCAGGATTTTAATTGTTGAAGAGACGCCTAAGAAGCAAGACCTATGACCAACGCTCTCCAATAAATTGAAGATTATTAGTGTTCAAACTTTGTCTACGTTTAAATAAATAACTTACCTTAACTCAAGTGAAGTGTAATAATAATAAATAAATAATCATTTAAAGTCCCATAACCAGAAGAAGAAGTTATAAACTGGGTGAGATCTATCCATAGGCCTATAAGTACTTACCTGAATTAACTATATCTATATTTCAAACCATCCATCAGTGAAAACTTTAATATTACATATTTTGAAAAGACTTTGTAAAATACTTTTATAAGAAGAATTTGTTTGGACCATCAGTATAAATTTAACTTCGATATAATTCCCCTTTTGATACACCTACATACACATACATTATAACACATTGTACTATTTTCTTTTCCCCTTTTCAAATTTTATCTTTATCTAGAATAACTGTTTTTTTAATCATTACTTTTGTTTTCAATAAAATAATATTGGGAAAAGTCGGCACTGACCCCCCGAGATACTAAGAGTGTTATAAAGACTATAACGAACATTTGATTTGAATTAACTTGTTTTGTGAATAATTGTACATATATATATATTAATTTTTCTTTCTTTCAATTAAAGAAATATTAAAATTGTAAACCTATTTTGTGTTTTGAATTGCATTGGTAATCTAATAGTATTATAACTTAGTTCCCCAACGTGGGCTATCCAATTTAATAATTTAAATAATTTGAGATATTGTAATAAATTTGGCACCACAACGTGTGGCATTTTCCATAAGAAAAGGTAGAGATATTGTAATTTGGCTTCCACAACGTGGGGCATTTCTCTCACAAAAGGTAGAGATATTATAAAATTTGACGCCGCAACGTGTGGCTTTTCTCACAGAGAAAAACTGGTGTATTGTAATTACTAAAAAAACTCGGTAATTTTTGTTTGTTGCATCCCTCCAAACTTTTTTTTAGGTGCAATGTCCTGCCATCTTTTCATTAGAAGGATGTTAGCCGGTGTTGGCTCAATGAACGTGTCAAAAGAAATACAGTACAGTAGTTTAATTCTGAGGAAGGAGAAAACAGGCAGCCTGACGTCAAAGGAAAGCTTACTTCTAACATTTTTCGAGTTCTGAATTTAAGTTTTGACATTGGCCCATTTTTTTTAAAGCCGCTACTTAATTTATAATAGAAGTTTAAGTTGTAGAAAAAGGTTCTAATTTTGATAGAAATAAATATTGGATTAGCTGTTATTTTTTGATTTCCGATTTTCTGAGGCGTTACGGATAACCTGGCGGTTTTGTTTGACTTGAGTTCGGTTAACCTCGGTTTTACTGTACAATGAATTGATTAATTCTAACACAGAACCCTGCTCCATATTAAAATTAAATATTTATTGTGGAGTTATTTTAGTATCTGTGAGAGTAATAGCTTATATCGCTATAGTTCAATCTTATGTTAAGTTTGAATTACGAAATATATAGCAACATTAAACAGCCAGATATTTTGAAAAGCTCGTTAACTGAATTGACAAATTTTATATTTTCTAACATTTATTAATTTGAATTGTTAAAAATATCTAAAGCTTAGGTTGCAAATTAATGATGATCGTGTCAGGGCCTTTGATATGAAATGAAACAAAGACTTATGGTGAGGTTTTCTTACTGAAATTTGCAGCCTGATTTAAATGAAAGACTAAATTTAACCTTAGCAGGAGGTTTAATATTAGTATATATGAAGGTTGGAGTGGTAACACAGTACCCATGTTAATTAAAATTTTTGTTGTGCCGTTATTTTAGTAACCAACTGTTAAAGTAAAGGGCTTATATAGTTCATTCATAGCGTTGTTTGAATTACGAAATATATAGCGATGTTAACTGTAAAAACATCAAGGTGAATTTGAAGAAAATACAAGGAATTGATTAATTCCAACACAGTACCCTGCTCCATATTCAAATTAAATGTTTATTGTGGAGTTATTTTAGTAACTGTGAAAGTAATAGCTTATATCGCTATAGTTCGATCTTATGTTAAGTTTGAATTACGAAATATATAGCAACATTAAACAGCCAGATATTTTGAAAAACTCTTGACTGAAAAAGACAAATTTTGATATTTACTAACAATTTAAAATTTATTAATTTGGATTGTTGGAAATGTCTAAAACTTGAGGTTGCAAATTAATGATGATCGTGTCAGGGCCTTTGATATGAAATGAAACAAAGACTTATGGTGAGGTTTTCTTACTGAAATTTGCAGCCTGATTTAAATAATAGACAAAATTTTACTTTAGCAAGAGTTGTCCATGTTAGTATATATCCTAGATTAAAAGATTAGTGGTGACACAGAATATTAATATTGACTAATATTGTTATAGTTTAATTTTTGTTGAGTTAGAATTACGAAATATACATCAACATTTACTTGTAAGTTCGACATATTAGAAATTCAATTGCTAGACCAATGATAACACAGTGCCCTGCTCCATATTAAATACAATATTTATTGTGGAGTTATTTTTGTATCTGTGAGAGTAATAGCTTATATCGCTATAGTTCAATCTTATGTTAAGTTTGAATTACGAAATATATAGCGACATTAAACAGCCAGATATTTTGAAAAAGTCTCGACTAAAATGACAAATTTTGATATTTAATAACAATTTAAAATTTATTAATTTGGACTGTTAGAAATGTCTTAAAACTTGAGGTTGCAAATTAATGATGATCGTGTCAGGGCCTTTGATTTACAATGAAACAAAGACGTATGGTGAGGTTTTGTTACTGAAATTTGCAGCTGGCGTTGATTTTAGATCCATTCTTCAATGTTGTAGCCTTACTGGATTGTTAATATTAATATTATAATTACCTTATGGCGATTCTGTCAAACAAGCCTTTGTTGATGTGGTTAGTAGGGTATACCTTTCCACAAACATGACGCGTTTCGACTCTTTAATCGGTCATTATCAAATGCACACACGAATACACTTACAAACACTTAAACAACACAATTACAACACATTTTAAAACTTTTCAATGCATTTCGTGTGTGCATTTGATAATGACTGATTAAAGACTCGAAACGCGTCATGTAAGTGGAAAGATATACCCTACTAACCACATCAACCAAGGATTGTTTGACAGAATCGCCATAAGGTAATTATAATATTGATTTTAGATGTAATATAGTAGGGCACAATATTAGAGTATCAATAATAAGATAATATGCTAAAACATTAATATTTACACAGTACACTTTTCTATGATTAAATTGAATGTAATACAGTGGAGTCATTTTAAGTAACCGTTTAATAAAATTGTTTATAACACTACATTTGTAATGGAAGTCAAAATTGTTAATTAAGTGAATTAAAAATGATTACAGTATCGAGCTCTATTTTCATTCTTGTACATTTAGAATAAGATAAGTTTAAAAATATTTCAGTATCTAGTACTGCAAGTTGGTTGTTAGCACTTAGTATTTTGTGTTGGTTACAAATTAAAAAAAAAAACACTTGAAATTTGTAGTTACTAAATTCTTCTGATTTCCGCAGGATGTATACAAAATTGGTGGTATCGGAACGGTCCCCGTAGGACGAGTCGAAACTGGTGTATTGAAACCCGGCATGCTCGTCACATTCGCACCCGCTAACCTCACCACTGAAGTCAAGTCCGTTGAAATGCACCACGAAGCTTTAGTAGAAGCTGTACCTGGAGATAACGTAGGTTTCAACGTAAAGAACGTTTCCGTCAAGGAATTGAGGCGAGGATACGTCGCTGGAGACTCCAAGAACAACCCACCCAAGGCTGCTCAGGATTTCACAGCTCAGGTTTGTATATTATATTTTATGCCTTCCAGATATTTTCTTTTCCCCCCTTATGAACTAACACTAAATGTTTTCTTTTACTTCGGCTTTATATTTAAAGATTATAAAATCATATTTAGTTGAGAAATTATTTTTGCAATTTAACTGATGATCGAGGCAATTGAATTATAATTAAACAAAAACTAATATTTGAGGTTTTTCCCCTGAAATTTGCAATTATCCTTCTTAGGAGCTAATTTCAGTGGTATTTAATAAAAAGGTTTAATCTTTTTTATTTTGTTTTTTTAGGTTATTGTATTGAATCACCCTGGACAAATTTCAAACGGTTATACACCTGTATTGGATTGCCACACTGCACATATTGCTTGTAAATTCGCTGAGATCAAAGAGAAGTGCGACCGTCGTACTGGTGAGTTATTTTTTATACATCTATATTTTTTAAAGCCGTAAGGAAAAAACATTTGGACAGTTCGTCTGAGACTTCTACTGGGCTGATTTACATGCGGGTTTTACCAAAACAAAGGTTTTCGGTCCTATATTAGCAGGTTTTATTTGTATTTTGAAAATATTTACATTAAAAGTAAGTTTTTTCAACCCTTTGGACAGTTTGTCTGAGACTTCCATTGGACCGATTTATTTACATTCAGTTTATACCAAATAAAGGCAAAACTTTTCTTTATTAACAGGTCTTAAATTAAAAAAATAAACCTTTGTAATGATTTTATTTTACAGTCTTCTAACAACAGAAGAAATGCAAACGCTCATATAATATAATAGCTGATTTCACCCATCATATGTACAAACCTAGCGTAGATTGTATTTTGGGGTTATGTTAACAAATACAATTCATCAGTAATGTAATTCTTCTGAAGTTGATTTTTTTAAATATGAGTTACAAAATTAAGGTAGGCTATAAGGTTTGCTTTGA
This sequence comes from Philaenus spumarius, assembly GCA_018207615.1. Taxonomy (NCBI): domain Eukaryota; kingdom Metazoa; phylum Arthropoda; class Insecta; order Hemiptera; family Aphrophoridae; genus Philaenus; species Philaenus spumarius. Next base: position 10,968 of record JAGFPH010002678.1, on the reverse strand, counting down.
GGTTATAAAGTGAATATAAATAGAACCTTTTATCAACAATGAATTTATTCATTTATACAAATTTATGGAAGATGCCCATTCGTTTAACTTCGGAAACAAACTTACATCTCCGTATAACATATAAATATGTTTGAGTGTTAATTTCTTTATTATAATATTAATAACTTCTAAATCATTTGATAATCAACATGAAATAAAAACCAATTGAAAGATAACATTTGTATCTTTATCTTGATATATAATTAAGGCCTACATAAATACATTTTACAAATAGGCCTACAATTTTAAATTTCAATATTTTCATGGTAGTTGGCAACTGTATTATTTGCAAGGTTATGGTTTTTCTCCTTTCTTTCCTATCTCTATTGATATATCCCATGAAATTATATAATGTGTATAAAATATTAGTTAAATTCACAGATCATCGAATCCATATTTTTTTTTTTTTTTGTTCTTTAACTTTGCAACAAGGAAAATAATTGGAAGAAAATAGCATTTTAAAAAGTACGTTTTATACATCTTTTGCACCATCTGTTTAGCGCTCCACTCATCACGAATGGAGCTGTATCCGCCGAATATCGACGGACAACAACAACTATCTATATATTTTAAGTTAGGGCCTAGACTGAACCAAAATAAATAATATTTATTATTGATTGAGTAATCATCAGCTGTAGTCTCTAATATTTCCATTAACAGTTTATTTCAAATTTTAAATCAATTATTAGTATTTCTAATTTTTGGGTTAGGTTTTTATTAAAGTGTAGACCTGAGCTTTGCTGACTACACAATGGGTTCCATCGGCGCACACTGGGTTCCAACAGGGAGTTGGGGGATTTGGCGTGCGAAGAACGCAGGGGTCTCCCCTAGTTTCATAAAATATGCTTTCAAGACAATATTATTATTGAACCAATACTTGTTTTAGTACCTTAGTCGAGGATTCTTTCAGAATTATAAATTTGTTGAATTTCGAGACATTGAATTACAATGTTTTTTTTAGTTATAATTATCAATAATTAATTTACAAAAGGTTTAATTGTATTGTTTGTCTCTTTTTAGGTAAAACAACAGAAGAAAATCCCAAAGCTATCAAATCTGGAGATGCTGCGATTATTATTCTTGTCCCCTCTAAGCCCATGTGTGTAGAATCTTTCCAAGAGTTCCCACCTCTAGGACGTTTTGCCGTACGTGATATGAGGCAAACCGTCGCAGTCGGTGTAATCAAGGTAAATTATTGAGCATTTATTACAATACATATATATACGTAATGAAAATATTTTCTGCAAAATTTAAGCCTTTTAGTTGTAGTGTTTTTAATTTTGCCATTAATGTATCTTTTAAAATTAGGTTGGAGCATTATAATTACTGTGGGGTGGCAAAATAGTTAAATATTTGTCTTCCTTTTATTCAAACCATATTTCCTGAATGATGAGACTATTTCTGCATGAAATTTTTATGAGTGCAAAAAACTGATTTAATGAGCCTGACAGGAAATTTTTGCAATGTGTTTATTGACAATTTGTACATTTACGTGATCTTCTGTGGGCAATCCAGAACCTTATGCACATCCAGCCTCTAGGGCTTATTGCGCTACCACGTAAGGATGTTGATCCCTCAGTTACCCTTGTCAAGATCCATAAGCCCATTGAACTTAAGAATCCTTTTAACAAGGTTATCTTGAGGTATAATTGTCCTTTTAGTAAACTTAGAAGTTTTTAGTTGTAACTCATGTATCACTGTCGTTGAAACGCATTTAATCATTTAAACGCATGTGTGTGAGAATTAGTGTATTGTTATTTATTACTATTTTAAAGTAATTGTCCTTTGTTCAATTTACCAAAGGTTTCATAACTATACTGATCCAGCCTCTCACACTCATAAATTTAGGTGTTCTGCGGTTTCCTCCTGCAGGCCACATTTCCTGCATTTAGGATTCCCAGTAAAAATTCCCATGTCCTGTGATTAGAGCGACCGCCTCCTTTACCTTGCACCTACTTAACGACAGAATGTCGGATGCAATTTGTCTTGATGGACCAAGAAGTGAAAGCTTGCTCATCCTCAATTCCAGGGATGCTCCTCCACCTCCTTCCATGTTCCAGTCGGCAACCATCTGCATAGCTGTTGACTTAGGTATGCCATAGAAAGGTTGAGATCCTGTTAATTCAGAAGCTGATGCCTTAATGGCCAGCTTGTCTGCACATTCGTTTCCATCTCTTCCAACATGTCCCGGTACCCAACAGAGTGTAACCTCGTTGAGATCCTGAAGCTGTTTCATGGATTCGACGCATTCCCAGGCTAGTTTTGACCTGAACTCAATTGAGCTTTCAAAGCTGCCTGGCTATCTGTATAAATGCAAATTTCTCTGTTCATATGACCGAGTCTAAGATTCTCTTGGCACATTCCAGTAGAGCTGAACACTGTTGGGTTTCCACCACAGATTCCTGCACCTGAACTCCCCTTAATTGTTAAGCTGTCCATGTACCATTCTAGCTCACACTCAGGTAGGGGTCTCGCTCCTTCAGACCATTCTTCGCGATCCGGTATTAACCACTCGGAAATGTTTTGAGAAAGAGTACTTGATCTTCATGTGGTCAGAGATCATGTCCCGTGTCCGATCTCCGGCGACCATTGTTGTTATTCTGAAGTGTCCCAAGTTCCTTGGGCCTTGTGCCCAGAGTTCCTCACATTGAAGGCGATAAGCATATTTCCTGAATGATGAGACTATTTCTGCATGAAATATTTATGAGTGCAAAAAACTGATTTAATGAGCCTGACAGGAAATTTGTTCAATGTGTTTATTGACAATTTGTACATTTATGTGATGTTAAAGACCAGTTCTATTTTACTAATTTAATATTTATTTCCACATCTTTAACAAAAATAACAAACTATATTTATATCGAAACTAGAGTTTTGCTTCAGTATGTGGTTCTCTTGCAAAACAAATTAAAGTGACATTTTGTCGCACAATAAAATGAAGCAGGTCCTTCTTTTAATTTTTTAATTAAACTTTTTGCGTATAGTTGTGTGCAAAAAAAAAAGTTTAATGAGTCCGACAAGGATATTCTACAATAGGCCTATTTTATATCAGTTGTGTTTATTTTGTAGTTACACAAGTTTTTCCTTTGCAGAGCGTAAACCCTAAAGATTTGTCCGCTGGTAAAGTAACGAAGGCCGCCGAGAAGGCCCAGAAGAAGAAATAACTAGGTGTGAAGGATGTCCAAATCACCGCACGCTTCTTTGTCCGCTGTCTCCTTCAGTGGCTAAGGCAGCCATGTTTCCATCGCAAAGAATTCCGAAGGAAAGGCTGGTTAGGCCTTACTTCATTTTGTTTTATAATTTTTGATTTTTAAACTCAAGGACTGAGTTTTTGATTTGTAATTAGAATTACAAAGTTCTTTTATCGTTCTTTTATTATTTTTTTAAATCTTATGGAGACGTGATCCTTCAAAATAACTTTAGTTTATGCATTGTAAAAAAAAAATATATATACCTTCTGTTATTTTGAAGCATGCCCTGTTAACTTAACTTAATTTTGCCAATTTATTCAATAAGTGTTATAATTTGCAATTTTGGTGACGATTTAAATCCGAATAAAGAAGCTTCATGACATGGAGAAAGAGTTGTGCGTTGGTTAATTTGTGTCTACCCTGAAACAGCAGCATCTGATAGTTGCTGGTATAAACTAGAATAATCGTTAATTATTTATTGTGTGTCTGCTATGCTTATCTCAACTTATTTTTGTTATCTTATTTGTAGAACAGCCTCTTTAGGCGGCTATATGATTGAAAAAACCTTGTGTGGGAATTGACAATGAAAAGTGTTGCCATAAAGTAGAAATTTGTTTTTATTTTAAAATACATTCAATTTGATATACCATACGCTTAGGATTAAGATGTTGACTTTTCGCGTAAGTTATCCAATTCTACAACATCGTTAGTTTTAACTGGGATGAAGTAAGACTCGAAAAAATAACAAAAATACAAGTGTAGTATCTTTTCCGCTACAAAATGTTTAGAGGTGAAGATAAAATTATCTACAGCAATCTCTTGCTATTTGCGGGGGGATAGGTTCCGAAAAATTACTGCGAAAAACCAAATCTTTATGGAAAAAGGAGGTGTTATGACATAGAAAGTTTTAAAACATGTACTAATACCTATAATTAATTTACAAAAGATAATAAATTTCATGTTTACTTGCATTTCATTTATATTATTTTTGAAGAAGTAACCTGTTAAACCCACAGAATGATAATTTCAGTTAAGAACTGTACAGTCCACTCTGGAAATATTTATCACTGTGAAATCTGTAACACTACAATTACAAAAATATAACTATAAAAAGGTCTTTTAAAATTAACTTAATTTTAATTGAGTTTAAACTAAAGGTTTAATCTTTGATTGTTTTTTTTTTTTTTATTTAGTTCTAGTTCTTTTTGCACTTTGTTGTACAGCGCTAATGCCGTGTCAAGTTCTCGACGGAATTTTATCGACCGTTCGGTTCGAGAGAGGATTGACTTCCGTAGCTAACTCTTTCGCTAATAGAAAAATTTCAGTAGAATTTAATTTGTTGTACACCAAGTGGATGTCACTAATCACTGTAAAGTGTTCCGTTGACCTTTATTTGGACAGGTGCACTTGTATTCACGCAGAGGTGTGTTGTATGATTGGTGTTTAGGAGGCTATCGGCCGAGTTGTGTCTCATTTTCAGTTTCTTAAAGTTTTGAGGTGTCTGTCACAAGTTCGTTTGATGAAAAAATCTGACAATTTTGAAAATTTTTCTTACTAGAATAAAACAAGACTTTTTCTGGGTTTTATCTAAATATGGAATTATTGTGCACATATTTTTTTTTACCTAATGGCCCTTCTGGTTCCCCCAAAACAGGAAATACCATAAAAGTAGGGATGAGCATCATCAATGTTAAAATCGGCAGTAATAACCATCGATATGACGATAATATCGACCTGAAAACATTGATGTATTTTGACGGTATATTTAAAAGAGTCGTAGTTTCGGAATATTCATAAACTGAAATATATCCATAAAATCAATGTTTTGGGGAATTAGAATGCTGTAAATGAAATTATATCTTTAACCCAAGCTAGGCCTATTCTATTAATCTTATTTTAGTTAAAAGGTTTATCTCCATCGATAATTTGCCATTGCGCTCCACTGTCTGACTCATTCCGACAAACGTTTTAATATGATTTCTTTGTTCTAAACAAGTGTAGAATCTGTGGTTTTCGGTCTAATGAGACTTCAATGTTGTTAAAACAGTTAACCCTAGAACCGGCAATGTTAACGAAAATGGATTTTTGGCATGTGCAAGCACTTATTAAAAAATTCGCCAAAAATAGTAAATTAACCCCAATCCAAAAGTGTTCCATAGCTTTTTTGTAAAGAAAGGTTCAAAGAATTTGTATATGCCAGTAAAAATATTATAGATGTAAAATTTAGAAAGTTATTAGCTCAAGAAACAAAACATGTTCAGTTACGAAAAATAAAAGTTCAAATTTAGTCTACATAAAAAGTAGTAAACATTTTTTGTAATTTTTTCCATAAATGAAAAAAGTTTCGTAATTTAGTTCTAAATATAACTGTATAAAAACATTTAACATTTTCAAATTTCTTATTTTTAAAACACGAGATTTTATGTTTACTACAAGTCTGCTATCAAAAGTATGCCAAGTTATAACGTAATTTACTAATATATGCTGTGCCCAAAAATAAAATATTATTATAACAAAGTGTAGAGAATAATCAAAGAACTGAACTGTATACTTGTAAATTATCTTTTCATAAAAGTGTTTGACTTAGAAGTATTTGAATGACAAAAGTTAGAAAAATATAGTAAACTCTAGTCTGTACAAGATGCGTGCGCATTCTCCGTATGTCTGCCTATGTTATAAAAGACCGTTACGCTACAGATTTGAACGTTAGATGAGACCATATTAGCAGTCACTTTCCCACGGTCCTACACAATAAACTGTTCAAATATAGCATATTTGGTTTACAGGGGAAGTTAGCTTGAAGAATTATCTTTACAAAGATACCAAAATATCTATGAAAAACGATTGAGGTCACACAGAAATCACGTGAAATAAATAACGCTGTTTATTGGTTGGAAAACTGACCAATTGCAAGGGTCTACAAAACCCCTTCTTACTTCAATACTATTGGTCCGATTTTTGATTGGATGAAAGTTTTGGATAGGGGAAATTGTGATGAATCCATCGATACATAGATTTAACTAAGACAACCTACTGGGCGGGTTTTAGATTGACAAAAGTTGAGTAATTTCGTTATGTTTTGTATGAATTTTCAGGCGCCGATTGATTTGTAGAAAACTAATAAACTGCAACGATGATTACGTAAGTAAATATACGTTTTAGAAAGAAATTGTAAATACAAAAAATAAAGTTTGAAACATTACCTTTCCAATGGTGTTTGTCTTTTTGAGATTGGAATATTTTTAGTGGGTCAAATATTCAATTCAATCACGCGTTACAAATGTGTTGTCATGATCGCACGTTTCGTGCGATCTGCCGGTTCTAGGGTTAAGAAACCAGTGACAGATTAGGTTGGCTGTGGAATGTATTTTATTTATATCTCTCTGAAGTTGAGCTTCTGTTTGCCCACCATGACCGAGAAATACAAGTAGCATCGTCTGTTATCTTGCGTCTTGTAACTTTTGTTTACGCTTTTTCAAATGGTTTTAATTTTTATTGTACGTTATTATTTTGCAGTTTTGTAAAGCTCTTTTGTGTAAATTTTTTTATGTAAATAATGTAATGAACTTATTTTTATTTTATTTTGTGTTGAGAAATGGCAACTTTTTAAACTATATGTACCATTATTTCACAAAAATGTTATTGTTAATATTCATTTTTAAACAAATATAAATACAATTGATATATTTAAACAGACATATTTACTGTGTAAAAAGTATTTTCGAAGCTCTAATCATTTTCATTACTACTTTTGAATTCATAAAAAACATGTTTTTTTACTTGATTGACCTAATATTATTCAAAATAGGCCTACTCATCATTAAACAAATGTTGTTAAACCTCAAGACTATTTTTTTAATTATTTATAATAGTCACATTTAGTGTAATAAAGTAATTTAAAGGCTCTAAACTTTATTATTCTTTTAATTTCATTAAAAACAAAATATAAATTAATTTTTTTGACCGATTATATTCAAAATATGCCTACTCAATGAAGAATGTTTTATTTAATCTTTCGACAAATTTTTCTTTTTTCTCTGGTTTATTCCGAACAAAATGATATATAATAAGTTATGTTTACTATTTGTAGTAATGTTTTGGCGAATTTACAAAAATAATTCTTCAAAAAGTAATATTTTAATTGGATCTGGTGGAGCAGCCAAGTGTCAAATAAATAGAGTGCAAAAGGTTAAGATACTGTTCCGCTACAGACTGGAGACAGATCGAAGATCATTCCGCAGCCCGAGACGGAAGAGTGCGACAGTCATTTGTCACTCACCTCTGTCTCGTCAGACCGCTTTTAAAGCAGTATTGAGGGGTGTCGCTCCGCTGCATTTATACATTTCATACCATTTTGTTTTGAATTTTTCGCTCGACTTGCGCTGTCTGTAGACTAGTATAAGCAGTCTCGATGAACTAGTCTTCGATAAAAATCAATTTTCTCTAAAATCAAATTCACAAACAGGACATGTATAAATTTATTTCTTTAAATGTAAATCTATGATAATGTTAAACTAGGCCAGCAACTTTGAGTGTATAAAATTATCGATGAATATGTTTTTATTAGAAATTGGTTTTTTTATAAAATATTCATCCGATTCGTTTGAAATTTATAACACACATAATTAATAGATATATATAGCATATAAATAAATTAAAACTACAACAATATTTGGACACAGGCCATCAATTTTATAACTCTAGCATTCACAGTAGTGTTAAACTTTACTATCATAATCCGAAATAAAAACTTAATATCTCAAAAACCAATATTCGTATTTTGTTTTGACAATCTTGAATAATTATTATACAAGTGCGGATTAATGTGAAAACCAGACTAATGTTAATGATTTTAATGTTCGATACTACAGCTAATTTGAAAATCCCAAACAAAAATTGTTTTAAAAAAAAATATTCTGCTGGGACTAAATGTCTCAGTTGCATAGTTAAATTGTAGAGCAACAAAGTTTGTTGTCTCGGTCTCGCTTCCTAATTGGCCGTTGCGGAGCGGTACCTTTAGTTTTGGTTTAGTGATAAAAAGGCCTACTGAATAACATTAACGATACTTTGTAAACTACTGAATAAAATTTGTGTCATTAAATAATATTAATTATTTACAAAATTGATATTTACTTTACAAGTGGAGTAACTGCTTCTTTACATCATTCAAAGGTGAAGTTTTATATTCCCCGAGTGATCTAAAGAAGCAGTTACAAGATTTTAACACATCTTAGTGTGTTTTATAACTTAGTACAATAAATAAAATCAACATATTTTAACTACTCGTATATTATTTTTTTACTAACTAAACATTGAAATTAGCAACTGAAACAGATTTTTACTCTTTATACATGTTAAATACGCAGATGTAGCATTTATCTCTTCTATCGCTTTCGGGGTATTTACAAACAACATTAAGACCTACCTGAACATAACCCCAACTATAATCTACACTGGGTTTACAGATGATGGGTGAAATCGGCTGTTATATGTTGCTCATGTACGTACCTAACCTCGCTTTTATAGGAGTTGATGTGAATCGGTATTATTTAAACAATATTTATAATTTTGTTAGTAATGAAATTAATCTGCTTTAACATCGGCTGATCTAAGCAGCTGTTTGAAGAATGATGTAATTGTAACTTATGAACTCATCATTAGAAGTATAAAATAGATCAGTATACTCCTGGGATAGGACAGTTTAATACTTGGGGTTAGGCAAAATTGGGGGATTCATGCAGCTAAGTGTGTAAAATTCGACTTCTGACAGAAGTAATTTGAGCTTCTTTTCATCTTGAATCTTACTTTAGCAAATAACACTTAAGCACAAGGGGTCCTTCACTTAAAATTAAAATAGCAATTTAGCAAAGATTGCATGAATCTCCCAATAAACACTTTTTGGTAGGATTAAGTATTTAATCTCAGTATGTTTAACTTAGGCCTAAGACAAGTCAATGCAGTATGAAGCAAAGTTTCATTTCAAGTGTGGTTAAAGTTCTCTTTTCAAAGGAGCGGCCCGTTTGTCCGATATAATATTTGGGACAATCATCACTAACTAATTTATCGACTCTGACCATAAATACACTAACCTAAAGGTCCTGAAATTGTGAAACAATATTCACTTCATGAACGTGGTCGAGGAGTTTGAAATATACCGAGCACTTAAATCGGAACCCACAAATGTATTGAACCAATAACTTTTTTTAGGCTTGGTTAGTAAAATAAAACAAACGCAATGAAACAAACTTTCTGTATTATAATTCTAGCATCTCTTGTTACATGTTGTAAATAATTCGACCACGCAGCTGAACGGCTGACTGAGTAGATTTCCAAAATTAAGTTTATAGGCCTATATTTTAGGGTTTCAACCAACATTTTGGGAAATAGGTCTACTCACGACAGTGCTGAATTGCTGCCTCTTTGTACAAAATATATTAGTAGAATTTGTTTGCTCCCAAATCTCCAGCTTCGTTACACTCGCGAGTTTGAACCTCGGTATATGGACTGATTCGCTATGCTCGCAGAGTACAAACTCAGCCGTTGGGTAAAATCCCCATTATGAGCTTCGCTTTGCTTGCAGCGTAAAAACTCTCCCATCGGCCTCATATGAGAAGATGCCCCCGAGGTAGATCACCTATGTGGCTTTGGACCAGGTACTTTTATGGTTTACAATATTTTTACATTCTGAACAATTTGGGGGGGGGGAGTACCAAGCGAGCTATAAAAAAACAAAATGTGCAGAATAACATCCTACATTTATATTTGTAGAAAAAAAAAACATTTATTCTCTTAGGAAATATCTCAACAAACATGCTTCCGGTTGCTGGATTTTCTGGGCTAACGAAATCGTCCGAGCGACATGGACATGTGTACCAAATTTGGACCGTATCGAACTTATTAATGACACCCCAAAACGTGTCCTGGGGATCATGATCGATGCCCATTTACTACTCCCGACTTGGGTCTTACCATAAGGGTCACTGCAATAACTCATTTTTCCTATAGAAATTCGCTAATAAAACGCATATTGTCGATCAGAAGCTTAAGACAATTTTTCGTTAGGCCTATACTGAACCCAAAACACATTTCTTGAAAACATTTATTACCATAACAACCAACTTGGCAAATTTAGCCTCGGGTAATTATTCTTACAAATATAATCCTTGCGATCAGACAATCGGGGGTGAGAGTTGAGACATCATTGACAAGTGGAAGGGGTTGCATACTGATTGTAGTTATAGAAAAATGAGCCGGTGCCAGACAAAAGACCGTTAGACGACCTTGCAAGAGCGATACCTGAGGATGGATGCTTGAGTCATCCGAAACCACGGTAGTGAAAAACCGAAAAGTGGATCATTAGATAAAGAAGGTATTTATAAACTTAATACTGTATATTAAAATCTGTGATCGAGAGACTACATAACTTAAAGTAGTCTGTTGAAATAAAAGAAGACTTGACTGATTCATAATCAATGAACAGCCAAAACTATGATGGCTAGAGGCTTCGCTTTCAGGCTAGTTTCGATCAAATGCTTAAAACAATTTTAGGTTAGGCCTGTACTGAACCAACACACATTTATTACCATAACAACCAATTTGGCAAATTTAGACTCCGGTAATTATTCTTCAAAACCAACAGTTTTTTTTAGGTTAGGTAATAGTAACGCTAACAACGAAAAAGGCTTACTGTGTTATAATAAGATTATTATATATTCTCTTTTTAATAATGCCCCACTAG
>JAGFPH010002677.1:171543-184322 GCA_018207615.1 Philaenus spumarius | reverse complement strand
TTTTTTGTATTAAGGGCATATAAACTTTTACTTAACTTGGTTAATAAACCTAAAATTATACCTATTTCTATAGTTTATTGAGGTAACCTTTAGGTATCCTGTGCATTGTAAGAGATAAGCTGAAATATTCCTACTTTTGGTGATATTTAAAATTCTAAGGTAAGTTTTGAACAGTACCAATCTATGTGGCCCAGTATTGCTTCCGTTCCCTTAATTATTCTTTTGTAAGATTGGTACAACCGTATATAAAACAAGAAACTTTAAATTCTTTATATTCGAAAATTCTTGCAAATTTTTTATAAGTTTTAAAATATTACCAATGACTATGTTCATTTACAAGGTGTTGAAAACTATTTTATGAACGAAGTGGTAATTTACCAGATGTTGGTCGACGATTACAAATCGAGAATTTTAAATACTACTGATTTCTATTTAAAAAACCAAATAATGCTTAAGAATCTATTTAACAAACCGGGTCATTATAAAGTCTTTGACAAATCTTTAGTCTGTTTAAATGCGACTACAACACGATAGCTTTGTAGAAAACATTTAGGCCTACGTTTCAGAATGATGGAGATGTTTTAAGTTTGTTCAAATTCAATATGAGTACTTTCATTACCGTTTGATATATACCTAATATTGACTGAATACGACGAAGTGATAAATACATTATAATAGATTAAGTAAGTGATTTATAAATATTACTTTTTGTCTTGTTGATATTATTCTTTTAGGCCTACTTTATAACCGAGAACTGTGGCATTATTTACTTTACCACAATTTAATTGATGAAACCCAGTGAGAAACTAATCCTCTATGATTTATATGTATCTTGACAATATCAAGTTGTAATTAAAATTATGGAATTTGAAAGGGGATTTTAATACCCTCGTACTGTACACTGATTGTTTGTTTTTACTGCATACATAATGTTTGCAATTCAATAAATATTGTTAAAGGCAATATTATTGTTATTAAAGTAATTTAATATTTCCTTTCGATATACTCAATTACACATTTAAATAAAATTTCCTATTTACCATTACTGTATGTATATAATGTTTATTCACATATTTAAATAACCCTTCTATTCCCCAAATGTTTTAACTTTTATATTTGCTTTGACAGGTGGCTTTAATTATTCTCATAATATTTTTAAATAAAAAATGTAATTATATAAATGTAATAGTAAATATCATGAATTTATGAGTATTTACATAATGTACTTTACTAGTTGAAAAATCAATCACTTATTTACAAAATGTTCTAAATTAAATGTTTTTTTTATCACTTATTTACAAAATATTCTAAATTAAATAGGCCTATAAATAATTTCGTTCAAAATATTGCTATCTGATATAATTTATAAACTCCTTCTAGTATTGTAGCTTAAAGAAATCTTTTGTGAGATTGCAGTTTTCTCGAATTGTTGGGTCATTTTTTTCATTAATCCATATTTAGATAAAAAGCTACAATTTTAAAAATCACTTATTTAAATTCAAATGATATTACACTACGTTGAAATAAATATCAAATTTAACGTAATAATCATTTGCATAGTGAATGAATTTAGAAAGGAAATCATTTAATTATAATCAAGAAGCGTTTTTGATAAATCAAGTTAAAAATGTCTTTATTTGCACTAAAACATTAAATAAAAGTCACTTATTTTGATTTTTTATTATTTTCTCTTTGTATAAGAATAGTGACCAACCAAACAGAAACGACTACCAACTAAGTTAAATATCGATTATATAGTACTAGAGATTAAATAATAGATTTATTTGTGATTTTCCCTACCTGAATTTGTACCCGAAATGTATATAGATTTAAAACCCTTAACGTGAGGCTAATGCATTTAAACGCAATATCTAAACGCGCCACTTTTTAGACAGAAAAACACAAACACATGCTTATCTGACTCCACAGTTCACGAAACTTCCAATAGAGTGCAGATTGATGTTCTTCTTTGAGTATACTATTTAGATAAAGTAAAAATTATAAGTAATGTCTGTGACTTCTTGTAGCTCCGTGTTCTGTCGCCAAAGTAAATTAATCTACTATCCCTAGTGTTCTCATCGAGGCTAACGCTAGTTGTTTCACTCAGCTGTTGCTTGTATGTTTGTACTGTAATGTGAGTTGACTGATATTTATTAATTCCGAAGTTTTAGTTTTGTAAACGTTTTTTAGTTCTATTTTTTATATAAGTGTACTTTATTGATATTTATTTTATTATAATATTTTTGTTTTTTTAAAGGAATAAAGGAAAATTCGGTAATTGTTTACTATTTCTTTGTCAAACAAACTTTTCCATATTAGGATACGTTTCGTATTTATGTATTCTAACAATGAATGAATTAATTAACATGATTCAAGGTCCCGAAATCATTAATAATGGAGAAAACTTATACATTAAAAGTCGTCTGCATTAGAGTAGCCTACTGGTGTTAGAAACATACTTTAAATACTCCCAAATATCGTTGCGTGGTTCCAATATCCAAAAATAAGAGCAATTAGCATTAAAAAAATAAATAGTTCAGCAAAAGGGGGCAAAATCGGAAAACACGATTTCGTTATTTTTTGGCTGCCATTTTTAATCGGTTAAAGATATGGATGTGCACATAATTTCACAGTTGGTTTTCTCTTTAAATTTTAAATGATGTATCACATGACCACCTTCCCATTTAAGAAATTAAGTTCATTCCAAAATGGCGGATCCAAGATGGAGGACAACAATTTCAAACTCACCTAAAAGTGGTTATTTAATGGTTGAGAAAAAAACCCAAAACAATATTACTTATAAATCCTAAAACAATAAAAACAACTTAATAGACATAACAGAAAAAACTTAAGAAGAGAAGAGAAAAGGAGAAAAAAAGGAAAGAATAATACAGCCTCCATGGGTCTGCCCGTTTTGAGGCCCGTTATACAAATATATATTAAAAAAGTCAAGAATAATTAGTTCTGTGATAATTAATTAATTAGGCCAAAAGATCTGCATTCATAACATAAATATAACTTAGTTAAAATTATACATACGTAACACACACTCACCTACCATAATAAACCATACACACTCTCTTTCATACCTACATATACACATTCGTAGCTACAAGTTTATAACATTTAAAAAAGTTACACAACACTATAAACAAATATTTAAAAATGACAACACTTCCATACCCCTAACACACCTCTTACACTCATTTCCCACGCATCCAAATAAAATTAGAATAATAATGTATTCCTATTTATAAAAAAAACCTCCAACAGACCTTCAACACAATCCATGCCATAAACCAGCTTTTTTAGGATATATATATATATATATAGATCTAAGAGGTAGTATAGACAGTTTTATGTCTATATCCTTTTATGCATGATCTGTCTTATACATTTTTTTGCAAAACTATAAGGATTATTGCTCGTGACATATGTACCTCCCCAACAACAGATTCCGTACTCTAACCTACTATGAACCATAGAAAATATATTTTGCGCAAAAAAAATTACTGTCTATGTATATCAGAATCGCAAACATAAAAAAAAATCCTGAAGTTCTAACTTAAACTATTTAGTCACTTTATGTTTACAATTTGCAAACATATTTAAGTTAGTACATTAATCAAAACATATATTACTTTCGTTAACAATACTAAACTTTATTAACGTAAGATTACATTTGTCGCACAAAAGTTGTACCACAAACATTAAATTTTGGAAGACGTACTGGGCAGGCAGATGGTACATGTCAAATTCCCTAATCGAATGAAATGTTGTTTGCACTTACCTCAAATTGAAATATTACCCCTTTGACACTATTATTATTTGTCAGTTAGAAAAGAATTATGAAATTTAATTTATATGCCCTTAACAATAAAATATAGAAAATGATATGCCCCTTAATGAAATACAATATTTATTAAATAACCCTACCAAAAAAATTTTATTAACAAAACCCACCCGTTTTTATTTATTCAAAATTTGATTTAACATAAGATTAAAAATTTACATGTATAGATTAAGTACAATTATAACAATTGGCACAGGTGCGTCTACTTGAACACAAATGAGATTTTAGCTTAAATATAACAATAGGCACACTAGCCTAAACCTTAAGTCTATCTGGCAAGTATTAATTATAATTATTTAAAATAAAAAAATGAAGTTAAAAAAAAAACATTATATAGTTAAATTTGGAAAAGGTTGTGATATCACTTGGTTAATTCAGAAATATAATCCTTTGAGGATTGGAATCTCTAAATTGGCATGCTACTCCACCCAATTATTTATTAAATAAGCCTTGTACTTAATTATTCAGCCTAAACAGAATATATTGCAAAAAAAATAAAAAAACACCTTACACTTCCTGCAGAAAGTGAAGGTTAAATAAAAAGCTTGGCAATTGTAAATCTAACATAGTTCAAAACAGTAAGACTTTGTAATATAGTTTATGCTGCAGAATTAAAACTGGTGAAATTGTCTATTGTAATTAATTAGCACATTGTAGATATAAAACTTGCTTTGAAATCAGATGTTGTGCACTGGAAGTCTAAGTTGACTAATTAAAGTTGAAGTTGAATTGTAAAGTTAAAGTTGAACCCAGATTACACTGTTGAAAAAACATCTGTTTTAGTTAAGTATCATTTTCATTGCAATCAAGGTAATACAAAGTTTAACAAGCTCTGACACATTTTGAAGTTGCATGTTTCACAGTATAAGGTTAAGCTCTGATAATTTACTAAGTCAAGCTAATTAAATACTTCTCAAAGAAATTTGCCATGAACGTTAATTTTTCTTAAATACATTTGCACAGAAATTATTGAAGTGAAATTTATTGTAAACACTTCAAATGAAACAAAACACCAAATAAAACACTTTACTTTCTTAATTAAAGTTAACTTGTTAATTAGGCTAAAAACAATTAAATTGATTTTACTTTTAATTGGCTGATTTTGAATAGAAAGGCTTTCTTAAAGTAAATGACATTGTCTAGTTTACTATTTAAAATTATTGTACACACAAGTGAAATACAATGAATAAACCAAGTGGTTGTATAAATGGAAACACTAACTCTTACCTGGGTTGGAAGCTATGTAGAATTACACATGTCGGTTTCTTGTATATTTATAAACTTTAAAGATCGGGAAGTTAATTTAATACTCACATTGTTGGTGTTAACGTTATTTAATTTAAAATGACTTATGCACAAACACTTCCCGACATTACGCAAGCAGACATATGGTTAACCTTTTTGTGTAACGAAGTCGTTTTATAGCAATGATAATGACATAAAATGGCTTCTCTCTACTTAGGATATCGCTAGCGCTTATGTGGATGGTTGTCGAATCTACGCATTGGAAGCCAGTCCACTAGAGGACGACACTTGACGGATCACAGCTGTTGCTGAGTTACGTCTTCTGTCCGCTAGGTACCGTGGGTGTTCAGTGTATAAACAGTTAGGCAGTTAAATTCGATCAGAGAGTGGATTTTTGATTTAAATCGTGGCGCGCTATTTAAATAACGGCACAAAGTAGATTTGAACTACTACGCGACACCTTAACAACGTTACTACTGTCTGCCTCTAAACCTGCACTTTTCCTGCTCGTTGACTCTACTTTATCTTGTTGTTTCGGCTTTTCAAACATGTTTATTTGTCGATTGCAGCTCATTAGCGATAACATATCTTAATATGTCAAGGTTTGCTTCTGCAAAGTAATAGTAAACAATAATTACCACAAATCCTGATGACCCACGATTTTGATTCTTTTATTTCCCGAATGCTAAATACTTCGTTTTCAAGCGCTATTGATGTTCATGACCTAGAATTAGAGGAGACAAAAAATATAATTCTTAACAATGTTAGAGACAGTGAAAGTGAAGTTACAAGTGATGATGAACAGAATGTTTGACCTAGACCTACCACAGTGCCAACAATTAAGCCTAGTGATTGTTGATGTTACAAACAATGACCCACAATCTGCAGTGTGAATCATGGACCTTGTTTACCCAGTACGTTCCATTGTGAAACCAAACAGATTATTTCCTTTTGTTTTTCAATCATATTGACTCATGTACGTGATGAAACCAATTTATATGAAAATAAATAAAAAGTTAAACCAATTCAAAGGTAAAGAAATGGATTGACCTACACCTACTTACTTAAAGGCATTTTTACATACAATAATTAATTAATACGTAACTTATGCCGATCTCTAACATTGAGTTATATTTTGCTACTCAGTAAGAAAAAATAATACCTTTCTACCATGACGTTTTTACTAAAGACCATTTTAAAACATATTTTATAACTTAAATTTCAACCACATTCAGGGTCAAACTCCTAAGCCTAAATGTTTTCTGATAATGCCACTTGTAGAGCATATACAAGAATATGTAAACTATTTTTAACAGGAAATTTAATTGCAGTAGATGAGAGCGCAATATAATTAAAAGGAAAATAGCTTTAGTGTGTACAATAAAAATAATCCAACAAAGTTGAAAATAAAGGTGTTTGTACAAACTGTGATAGTGGATACATTTATGATTTTATTCCATATTTTGTTAAACAGGAATTAGTTCTAAATTCAACTCTAATAAAAACTACTCAAATTTACTCAGTCTGTTGTATTGAAGGATCCGATCTGCACAACAAGTGGGCTCCATGTTTATACGGATAGATATTATACTAGTCATGAGCTAGCCATAGAGTTGCTGAAAATGAAAAGTTTTATAACTGTGGTGGTTATGACGAATATAACTAGTTAACCTGTAGGTCTATAGTGTTTACAGAAAAATTTAAAAAGGGGACATTTTTTCTTATGGGAAGAACCACTGGTTGTTTCATGGAAGTATAAGAGGGCCGTAAGATGCTTACCAACAACAAAAATAGCAAATTGAAAATGACGAATGTTGCTAGTAAGTGGACAAATGAGCAAATGGTTTGAAAAGCAAATGTAATCTTAGATTATACCAAACACTTGGGGACAGAAGATCGGAGTGATAATTCTATATCTTCTTACCAGTTTATGCTCAGATCAAAGAAGTGGTACAGAAACATGTTTTTTTGGCTTTTAGAAGTGGCTATAATAAATGCTTATGTATTGTATAAAGTGAAATATTTTTAAAAAACCACTAATCCATTCAGACTTCCGGTACTCCCTTATCAGAGGTTAGTTGAAGAGAAGGTAGCTAAACCAGCGACAAGGAAACACCTAGACGAGACACAACATTGTATGGGAAGAAAGCTGTGAGATGTCATGTATTACAAAAAAGGAATAAGAAAAGAAAGTATTTACATTAGTAAAACTTGTATGTCAAATCCAAGCCTTCGCCCAGATGACTGATTTGAAGTGTACCATACCAAAGCTAATGTTTGTGTGAGGTTAGAATCAAAGTGAGTTTTTTTTATTGTTACTAAAAAATAACATGACCGTGAGTTTTTACGTTTAATAATAATGAAACAACAAGAAGAACCAACAATTTTAGTACATTTTTAGACTATAAGAATTACGAAATTCCATCACTATGTTTTTTAGTTTTCTGTAGAATGTATTCTTGTAGGCAATCTCTTTGTAAAATATGTTTATTATTGCTTATTTTGTATGTAATATTTTAGTAACTATTTTATTTTTAGACTGAAATAAGTATTGCTTTTTTGTATTTTGTTTGTTTGTTGAATATTTGTAAAGACTGCAAAGTTTAGTTTAAGTAGTTTTTAATTAGTAAAACATATACCGGGTGTCCCACGAAGAGGTCCCTATTTTTGAATTGATATGACAGACGTATATAGCGCGCTACAGACTTGAAATTCTACAGTCGTGACTAACACATACGTAAAAGAAATACCCCTGAGTATCAGTTAATTCTGACTGATCCAAACAAAATGGCGGAAAAACAAAAAACAACAAAATCAGCAATCGTATTTTAAGGGTAACCCTACTTTTATTTAGAATAGGAACAGCTACAGCTGTTTAGACTATTTTAAATCTATCAGCTGACTGCGTGTATCCACAACAATGAACATATTTGGTAATAAACATTGGCATTTGTTATTAAGTTGCATTGTAAAGTGTCTTATGTACCATGCCGTTTTCAACTGAGCAAAAAGTGAAATGTTGTTTCTGGGCTATTGCCTTTGAAAATGATTATGAAGCAATTAGGTGTTTTAGGGAAAGGTACCCAGGTGTAGTTCCACCGTCAATGAAATCTATTCGTAAGTGGAAGACTATCCTACTAGAAACGGGGTCAATACAAAAAAAAATACCATAGATCCTCCAACATAGAAAATGAAGAAATCGTATGTGCTGCTTTCATGGAATCTCCAAATACGCCTAATTCAGTAAGAAAGGTGGAATCTGCTACAGGGATACCGAAGTCATCTGTCCTAAGGTATGCCAAAAAGAACAAAATCAAACATTATAAAACTCATTTACTTCACGGACTGCTTGAAAATGAACCTGACAGACGATTGGAATTTTGTTCGAAAATAATTGAAAAGACAGGCATAGATAGCAAATGGCATGAAGGAATCGTGTTTTCAGATGAAGTGACATTTTATCGAACAGGAACTGTAAACAGGCATAATTTTCATTACTATAACACAAAAAATCCACATTTCTTACAAGAAGAGAAATTAAAATCAACAGGTATAACAGTTTGGGCTGCTGTTACCAAGGATGGTGTTTTGTCGTATGACATATCCCGACAAACAATGACTGGAGAAAGGTATGCATCAGTTTTAAACAATCACATAGTTCCTCATCTTTCTCAGCCTGAGATGAAAGACGTTTTTTTCCAACAGGATGGAGCTCCTCCGCATTATGCTAATGTGGCCAAAGCAGTTTTGGACCAAAATCTTCCTAACCGTTGGATAGGTCGTGGCAGCAGCTTCATGGACTGGCCCCCAAGGTCTCCAGACTTGACTGTTTGTGACTGTTTTCTGTGGGGCTTTTTGAAGGAGAAGGTTTATTGTCATAACATTGCGACAGATGATGAACTAATGAGGTTGATTGAAGAGGAGCTGTTGTTGATACCTCGAGAGTTGTTCAGCAAAGCGTATGACTGTTTTCTATTTCGTTGTCATCAGTGCATTGCGATCGATGGACATCAGTTTGAATAAGGTTTATGGATCAAATTGATTTAATTTATTTATGAGATACTTATATCTTTAATTCCCTAACGTTGTTTAGTGCTTAGTAACATCGTTAAAATTCAATAATTATGTTGTAACACTTAAGCAAGTAAAACTATTTTAACGAAAAGGTACTATTTCTTTGATATCCCGCCATTTTGTCCTAATGTGTCAGAATTAACTGATACTAGGGTGTATTTCTTTTCCATATGTGTATGTTAGGACTGTTGAGTTTCAGGTTTGTAGAGTGTTCGGTGCATCTAATATATTAATTCAAAAATAGGGACCTCTTCTTGGGACACCCGGTATAATAAACGGTACCAGGAACTGGCACATACTTTCTCACAAACATATTTAAATTATTAAACTGATTCACTGTGACTTGTATTGTGGGGTAGGAGAGGTGATTTTTTATTAAATTATTAGATTAACTAATAAATATGATTATTATTATCTGAGAGAAAACTATTCGATCGATTTCGAACAAATTTTGCACCAAACACGTCAATTGCGCCTGTATAGATGCACGAAAAAAGGTTTTGAAAATTTTTGAAAAACAATCCCTTTATGGCAAAAAAACCCCAAAAAATCAGTTGTTATTATTATTATTATTAGCTAAACGAGAATTTTTAGAAAGATGCGGTTTTTGCATATTGCATGGTACATTAAGGCTACAAGTAAGCCAAATTTTATCAAAACCGTTAGAGCCGTTTT
This sequence comes from Philaenus spumarius, assembly GCA_018207615.1. NCBI lineage: Eukaryota > Metazoa > Arthropoda > Insecta > Hemiptera > Aphrophoridae > Philaenus > Philaenus spumarius. Next base: position 174,475 of record JAGFPH010002677.1, on the reverse strand, counting down.
TTTATAAAAAAAATTCTAACTGATTTTTTGGGGGGGTTTTTGCCAAAAATGGGGTTGTTTTTCAAAATTTTTCAAAACGGTTTTTCGTGCATCTATACAGGCCTACTTGACATGTCTGGTGCAAATGTTTTTGAAATCGATCGAATAGTTTTCGCTCTAGCTTTGTATACATACAGACAGACATACATACATACATACAGACAGACATACAGACATACAGACAAACCACATGACATTTTATAAAAAGCACTTTTTTGGACTCAGGAGGTCCCAAAACGGATATTTCAAAAAAAAATCTTTACATCGATTTTTTTGCAACCACTATACTTTCTCTATACTATAGTATAGTGAGAAAGTAAAAAGGTTTTAAAATAGTTAGATATTTTTTGTTTGTACTACTTAATGCTAAGATATAAATTGAAAAAAAAACGTCGAGAGAAAAATTGTTGTTTTAAATGAGCTGTAGCCCATATTTTAGCTTAGCGCTTTAAGGGTTAATATAATTCACTGGCGGATCCAGGGGGGGGGGGCTGGGTTGGCTGCGGCCCCCCCCCCCCCTTTGGGTTATTATAATTTTGTTAAACAGTCTAAGTGGCAGACTGCTCAATTGAGTAGTGTCAGACAACACAACTTCTATAGAATATTTCACCCACTAAATATTATCAAATCTCAATAAACAAAAACCATTGGAAAGAAAATGGTTTAAACTTTAATTTTGGTATTTACAAATTTCTTCTAAAAAATATATTTACATATGTAATCATCGTTGTAAAATTGTAGTTGCCTAAATCAATATTGATGCCGCGCTAGAAAGCGTAAGGAAATGACTCAAACTTATCACTTTTTAAAGGCACATAATCGTTAGACAGACTTGTTTTGATAAGAAGATAAGGGAGGACACCACAGGATTTGTCAAGATTTTAACTTTCTACCACAATCTTCTAATCATTCGTCACTCTTATAGTTTCTTAGATATGAATTTTTCTGTAAACCCTTGCAATTGGAGAGTTTTCAAAAAATGAGAAAGCACATTTTGCAATTGATGTATCTATTACAAAACTATATGCAGTATTCGTACAATAATTTTTATATCGATTTGATGTGCAAGTTCTATATTTTCGTTTAATTGACCGAGCGAAGCGAGGTCTCCCTTCTCGACCGTTCGGCATTTCGTCTGTGTGTCTGTTTGTCTCACGATTACGGCCAAACGCCTTGACCGATTTTGATGATTTTTTGCATGAATGTTCCTTATTCCTAGGCAGAGCTATGTATGTGTATGGTTTTTTCCATTTTTAATTTTTAACCAATTAAATAAAATAAAAATGGCGGCCGGACCGTTTCTCTCAGTGTAAGCTTTTTCCAAAGCCAGTTTGTGGCTTAACCGTAAGTCGAATTTAAAAACTAACAATATTTTGCTGGTAGCAAATTTGATTTTAAACAAAATTGTATTCTTGATGTTTTTCCGTATCTCTAACGGTAAGCTCACAAAATGGCCGTAAACTTCAAATTTGTTCAAAATCGTCCAAGTTTATTTATTTCAACCATGTTTTTATACGTTGATTCTAAACCAATTCAAAAGTGTTCCATAGCTTTTTTGTAGATAAAGGTTCAACGAATTCATATAAGCCTGTGAAAAAATGATTGAAGTAAAATTATCAAAGTTATTAGCTCAAGAAACAAGGATGTTCAGTAACGAAAGGAAAAAGTTCAAATTTAGGCCTACATAAAAAAGTAGTAAAAATTATTGTAATTTTTTTCATAAATGTAAAAACGTTTCGTAATTTAGTTATAAATAGAATTGTATAAAAATATTTATCAATTTCAGATTTCTTATTTTGAAAACCCCTACTGCAAGACTGCAAACAAAACTAAGCTTGTTTTGAATAGTAATTTAATAATATATATTTTGCCCCAAAATTACATATAATAATAAGAAAGTGTAGATGATAAGAAAGTGTAGAGAATAATTCAAAGAATTAAACTGTATACTTGTAAATTATCATTGTAAATTTCATAAAAGTATTTGTCTTAGCTTTACTTGAATTACAAAATGAGATGAAACACAAATGAAACGGCTCGGCGATAAAGGACATACAAAAAATTACCGTTGGACACCGTGGGAAGTGTTGGTACATGGGTTGCGATCACTATCACGACGTTGTACATCGTTTCTTTTCATTATTTCTAATATTGGAATATGATAAGGAAGTTATGGAACTGTAAATACATTGTTAAGTTTTAGTTATTTAAGTATGTAAAATGTAAATATTTAATTCTATGTTGTCCCTGTATAACTTGATATTTTTAGCTATCTTACGCATTATTAACCTATATAGAACACAATGCCTCTAAGAGAAAATCTTTAGCAGTGAAAGTTCAAGAAAAGAAAAAAAACGAGAACTAGAAATCCCGGAATCGCGGGAATTGCAAAATGTTTCACTGGCTAAACCTTGTGCTTTCTTCCTTCCTGGCACACTATTTTTAACCTGAGCTTAAAACCACATTTGTTATTTCAACGAGCGAGGTCAACTGTTCACATAACCACTAGTATAAAGAAAACCTGGTTTAGTGTTCCAAACTATTCGGGTATTTGGTACTTCTGTGAAATATGTACATTTTCAACGCCCTAGGAGCGTTAGCCGTTATTTTTCCTGCCTGGCTGGAACTATATAGGTACTATACGTTTGTGAGAATTTTGATTAGCTGTTGAAATTTAGTAAAATAAGTTTTTAGAATAAATCTATTTAAAATTTTCAAGTATACAGTTCAATTCTATGGTTTATTCTCTACAATTTGTTATAATAAAACTTTATTTTTGGGTAAAGCAAGTAATCCTTAATTCCTATTCAAAATGGGTGATCGTGAAATAGTCTAAAAAGACGTTTTCAAGCAAGCACTGTATTCCAAAAAAAATCTTTACCCCCCCCCCCCC
>JAGFPH010002677.1:145489-171443 GCA_018207615.1 Philaenus spumarius | reverse complement strand
ATAAATAAAACTGATAAACAACCTTCCTTGAAAAATCCTATAAACCAAGAATATTTCTCTCTTGTCGTAAAATAAACCATGCCTCGTAAATTTAAGAGCTCTAAAGCGTCGTTACCTTACACACTAATTACAGAAAGGTCATTAGTGGTAGAGACTAATGAGAGCCATTTTTATCATCTTTACAAAAAAAATACAATATCGTTTTTGTATGTCCATTTATGTGATATAAAAAATAAGGTTATTACCTATTAAATGCTACTCATTATCACTACTAATAATAATAATAATAAAATAATAATTTTAGTTTGTACAAACTATGTAAATAAAAAGAAAAACATATTTAAATTTTCGTTTTAAATTATATGTAATTAAAACAATACTGATATTACTAACAAACTTATTATAATTATTATAAAAAATTTATAATTTTTCGTTGTCCAAGTCATTATTGAATAACAATTAATGTAAAGAAATAAATCATCTTATTTTTGCTGCGTCATGTGACTTCGTTTGTCTTTTTTTTAAGACGTGTTTCGGAGTCGGAACTCTATCTTTAGTTTATCCCTCCGTAAAAGTGGTCAAAACATTAAAACATACAAAACGCTAAGTGCATAGTGTGGTGCTAGTTCGATTCAAATAATGACTATAAAAATGTGTTTAGACACTTGAAATACCGTACTGTTTAAAATATAAATGCATACAATCCGAAGTTAGTGAAATAAAATTATATGCCTGTATAAAAGTAACTTTAAAATTACTCACAATATTTTTATATTAATTTTTTGATAAGTAAAATAATCATTCTCAATTTAAACCACTGACATCTACAAAAACGTTTCGTTGACATTGCGTGAATAAAGTAACAGTTTTAATAAAAACAATATAATTTGAAATTATTTCGCAGCTTACCAGATTTACCTGTGACCAATTACTGTAGGCAATAGAATGAAGGTTAAAAGTAATAATATACATTTTATAGTGTTTTTAAGACAAGAGTTTGCACATAAAAGGTTGCATGTTTGGTATTTACGTTGACTTGAATTACTTTCAACCGAAAGTATATACATAACTTTGAACAGAATGGAGCCACATTTAATGTTTAAGTGAATTAATGCTTGTTTTGATACTGTTTTAACTTTTTCAGACAGATAATCCAAATTATTGTTTATATCGTTAAATTTAAATCCACTTATTTTCTCTTATAATTTAGTCTATTATGAAATAATTCTATAGAGCGGCATTTGGTGAAAAAAGTGTTTATTTTTTATGGGGGTGTGTATTATGGGAGAGTTTATTATGTGTTTATTTTGTAAAGCTTTGTTCCCTTGTTTAAACTATGAGGCAATTATCGTCTTACACTAAATTTGCATAATTATTAACGGATTTTTATCAATAATATTAACAAAGGACTTACTAAATAAGTTTGTGAATTTAAAGGCATTGAGTATGGTCTATAAGTACTAAAAATAACTATTGGAGTCGTTAAAACTTATAACGAAATTAAATAAACATCACCCAACTTTAAAATAGATATCAGATTGAATTTAAACACCACAACGGTTGATACAAATTTCCAGGAATTTGAGTGATATCGTAATATGACTACCTTGAATTCAATTTTACATTCAATGAAATATATAATTGCATATGTAGATAGATTTCAATAATTGTAATGAATTTTATCCCATTATTGTAATCTACCGATAGTATGTTACAATAAATTTAATGCAGTGTTGTAATACTCCAAAAAGTATTTGGCGTTAGAAAATTAATTGAAGGCATGTCAAAATCTGAAATTATACACCCAGCAACAAGAAAATTCAAATGTATTAAGAATTACAATGCTATCACTAAATATTTCACACATTACATTATTTTGGGCTTTATGAAATAGATAATAACGTTAATTAAGATAGCGAAATAATTCAAAATTTTTAAAGACTTCACTAAATATTAAACTCTTTTAAACTGCATCCAATCTAGGCTGTTTAGAAATATTAGCGAGCTGGATTTTTTTTTATACATTTTTTTACTAAGGGGTTGCAATTTATAAAGTTATACAATAAAATAGCGTATTTACTTTATATATTTAAATTACCATTAATATGAAGATAAAATAAAGAGAAATAACTTAATTCCAATTTACTTAATTAATATTTTTAACAAATCTTGTTTTGTAAATGTTACACCTAAAACATGTTATACCTAGTTATTTAAACATGTACAAACATGTAAGCTATGTTTTATCATTGCATTGATCGTAACATTGATCACGATTACAACTTTTAATATTTATTTAACATGTTATATCTAACTTTCAAAACTATTGACCAATCTGTATTTTTTTTAAACTTATAACTAAAATTTCTTTTCTTAATTTGTTTACTTTTCAAAACACAGTAATACTAACCTTAAAAAAATCATTATCTACATTAAAGTTGTTATTTTTGTAACACAGCGAAAACTAAATTCGATTTAACTTCCTGTCAAATATACCGCATCATATTTCCAATTTGTCATGAATAAATCGGCAGTACGTACTCAGTATGGCTGTTCTTGTAACCAAATATATATTTGATCATCCGGTGGGTGCTTTAATGACAGATTCCTTTAATTTCCAAATTTTCATCTCCAGTCATGTGGAGAATAAAAGACTTATAACAGTATATACTGATAAAAGCGTAATTCTAATCAAAAAATCCATTTAATTACACTCACCAGCTGTAAAATACAATGCAAGTACCTATAAACCAAGATACAATAAAACTGAAGAAGTCTAACCTTAACACTACACACAGTTCTTTATATTATGATGTATCTATGACTGTTATTGTATGGTTTTGAGTTGTATTGATTTAATAAGAACAGTGTGGTGCAGGACTTTCAACAGGAGGTAAAACTTGCAGTCGGTATATTGTTTGTAATGATAGGTTTTAAGTCAGAAATGCACATTAACAACATTTGAAAACGTTGTCAGACCATTAAAAGTAAAAAAAAATAATTTGTCATCACCATACACAGAATTCCATTGAAATTAATCCATAAGTAATCAGGTAACTTGAAGAAACAACGGACGATCGTCAAATTGGAATACGCAATTAAAAACTACTACGTTGCCAATGATTAGCGTTAATCCTCCATTTCCAATGTTTTACGGGATTACAGGGGCTTTTTAATTTTTATAATCTTAAAAGTTTTACAAATCATTTTGTAATGGCTCAAAGAACTCCGCAATGAGTGAAGAACGCATAATCGTATCGATAAATCAAAGTCTAAACTAGACATTGTTCGGTTATTCTTATTTTACTAAGGTCATATTAACTGGAGACTGTAACCACTGAACTAGTAATAATGTTTGAAGAAACAGTTTGTACTTTGTACTGAAATTTGATATTCCTCCTTGAATTCTGAAGAAAAACGACGTATAAAATAACAGGAGTTAAACTCCATATCACTTCCTTAGATATTTGTTTACACCTTCAGGAAGTTAACAATACTAATGCTAAACAAACTTGTTTGAATATAGTTGCTATAGACAGTTATGTTTTACTTGAATAAGCAATATTATATTTATTTATCACCAAAATTAAATTGTTAAATTCAATAGGTAATTTTAACTTTCTCATTACATAACAGTGATCGCAAAAAAATGGATGTTGAGATTTTTGTGAAAATATCCGTTTTGGCACCCCCCCTAGCGAGCCCAAAAAAGTTAACTAAAATGTCTGCCTGTATGTCTGTCTGTATTTATGTATGTATATAAAGCTAGAGAGAAAACTATTCGATCGATTTCGAACATATTTGCGCCAAACTAGCCAATTAGGCATATTTAGATGCATGAAAAAAGGTTTTAAAATTTTTGAAATACAACCCCCTTTTGGGCCAAAAAACCCCAAAAAATCTGTTATTATTTTTTTATAAAAAAAACAGCTCTAAAGATTTTGATCAAATTTGGCTTTTTGTAGGCCCTTAACGTACCCTACCAAATGCAGAAAACCGTATCTTTCTAAAAATTCTTGTTTAGCTAATAATAATAACTGATTTTTGGGGTGTTTTTGGCCAAAAAAGGGGTTGTTTTTCAAAAAATTTCAAAACCTTTTTTTCGTGCATCTATACAGGTCTAATAGACGTGTTTTGTGCAAATTTGTTCGAAATCGATCGAATAGTTATCTCTCTAGCAAATAATAATAATATTTATTAGTTAATCTCCTACTTTAATATCACCTCTCCTACAATTATGAAGTCACAATGAAGCTGTTTAATAGTTTAAATATGTTTGTGAGAAAGTATGTGCCAGTTCCTGGTACCGTTTATTTACTATACTATATAGGTTTAAAATATATATGTAATATTTGTGAAATTAAAATGATTACACGATTAAACAAATATAAATTAATTTGAATATATTCTAATATATATTACAAGATATTATTTTTTATTTAAATATTTTGTGATGATGTGATATAAACATTATAATTTGTAACGTGTGCTTTAGTTTTGAATTTAATTCTTATGTTATATATATTTTATAAGTTTCACATTTTCTTCTAAAATTCAAGATTGGATTTAAACATCTGGTTAACTGACGATAATCATATCACATTGTTATACGTTTGCCTCAATAAAATTTGATTTCAGCACCAAATGACCAAAACACAAAATATTATTCACTTTAAGCAAAGTAAACTCTTACTTGGGTAATATAAAAGATAAATATAATTACGAACTTCTGAATATTATTTTACTTAGTTAAACTGTTTTGTTTTATGTTTAATAACTGTAATAGTGTAAGTTGCACAGTTTATACAAGCGTAACTAGTATACCAAACGCAATTTCAACTTTCAATTTCCTATTAAATTGTCTACACTTATTCCTAAACTAAGGTAACAAGAAAGAAAAGAAAAGAAATGTTCTAAATACTTAATGAACTCCGTGTTACCGACGTGGGACAATAATGCAGCAAATTTAGGGTAGACTTAAACATTCGAAATTCAATTAGGATGTGAATGGAAACAATATGGGACTTTACGCCTTCCTTTGAATGTCACCATGTTTTATTTAATACAGTTTGTTTGGAACATTTATAAACACAAACTACCATTGTTATATATATATATATATATTTATATGTTACAATTTTAAATCAAATTACCATTATAAATTAAGTAATTCAGTTAAAAGTAATTTCAACTTACGAATCGAATATGTCTACAAATTGTACTATATCTTTAAACGATTTTTTTATAGAAATATTGTCAGTTATATGGTTTATAATAAACAGTAAGCAGATTTCACAAGCTAAACCAATAACAAATAAATGTTTACTAAAATATCAGGACTTTCCTACATTTTCTTGACATTTGTTTGTAGTAAATTCAAATTTACAAAATGTTTCCTATATTTTCCCAAATGGTGCAGACATTTCTACATATTTGAGGTAGAAAATAAAATGATGTCTATTTATTACTAGCGTTTTTGAATAAACGAGGTTTACCTACTAGAACTAATTTGTTACTTTATTTTTACTTTCTGTAAAGTAGTGATTTGGTCACTTTTAATTTTAAATAAACTTTGTCTTGAAACCGAGTTTTTATATTAAACACATTCCAAATAAGGTAAGTGTTTATAATTTATTTTTATTTTTAATCGATTTGAGTATTTGTTAATTCTGGAGAACTCGTGTAAGTTTTGAATATTAAAAACAAATAAGAAACGTATTTGTTTACTTACTTTACTACTACCTAAAATTGTAAAAATCACCTACACGAAACATGTTTTTCTAAAACGTTGTCCAGGAAAGTTATTTTTATAATTCCAATTTTATCTATATATTAAAAGAATTTATGAAAACTTGTGACAGTCAGTACGGCCATTCTATCCGGCCGATTTCCTTTCTTTTTTTTTTAAATTGCAGGTAATCATTCACAGATATGTCATCAAGCATTACAAATCATGTATCTTTCGCCTTACAAACGTTATAATCAAATGCAAATTTCTGCTGTGTATTCTTTATTGGGGGTTTTTTTTTGGTTCTTTGTCCACTTTGCGTTCGTATACCGTCCATCCGATTGCTTTGAAATTTTGCATAGTAACACAGGTTAGCCCTGGGAAGGTTTTAGGCCATTTACCGAAGGCCTAGGACATTAGGGCTACGCAACAGTGGCCCTCAAAGTTTCAATGTTAATCTTATGGAAGAAAGATTTCTATTGATTTTATCAGTGGCACAAAAACTTAGCAACACATCATGTTTGATTACTTTCATTACCATAGCAACATTACTTAGAAAATTTGAAGAGTATTACCTTTTTGAGGTTACATTGACAAACTAAAAACAAACACAAACAAAAATCAACGAAAAATGCTAACTATATTTTAATTCAATTCAAACATTGGTTGTTACAAACCTATTATATTATATAAAACAGCTAATTTGGATCAAAAACTGAACATAATCATTCACAGATATGTCAAGTCTTACATATTATCATCCGTTCAGCCGCTATTCACCCGAGAAGGAGCTCCGGTATACAATCCTTCAAATTTCCCATGTTAATCTTATGGAGAAAATGTTTAATGAGTTTGAGTCAGCTGCCAAATAAAACAGCTGATTTATGCTCGGTCACCTATGTACAAACGAGCCAAAGATTAACGAGATTCTGTATCGAATTTTCCACCTGCGAGCGAAGCGAAGCAGCCATCTGAGGCCGAAGGCCGAGCCGGGGTTGGGACGCGGAGCGTCCAGGGCAGATCCCCTAGTTTTCATTTAAATAATTGCATTACGCAAATTTGACTTTAAAGGGATCATTGCTATAAATAATTCACACAGTGTAAATATACTGAAAACATTTACTCGAAAAAGGAATCGCTCCTCTGGGTTTTACAAATAACCTTATAACATGTTGTATTTGAATTTATTTTATGAATTCAACCTACGATTTCATACCATTCATTACAGCATAGAAAGTTAAAATTACATAAAGCAGAGGGCTCTAACGCCTACACGGTTAAATTTAGTAAAAAAAAAACAAACAAGTAACTATGTACATAAATCTTACACTTTTACTAATTGAAATCATTATGATAAATTTGCTTTTAAACATGAAATTTTAAAGTTGGATGCAATGTAAAAAATAGCATAACATATTTTGAATTTTAAATAAATCAACCCCCCAAACAATCTTGTAAAAGTAAGGCTAGTCTCAGAAAGATGTAGATAAAAAGTAGTTTTTGGTCCACTTTTGAAGAGGAAACTGTATTTCAAACGGAATTGTTTAATTAAATTATAATTACTGTATTCTTATTGCAGTTATTTTTATATTTAAAAACAAAATTTTAAATTATATGCCATTAAATGATTTAAAACCATAACTGTTATCGTGGGGTATTTCTGGGGAATGCAAATGGGTAAATTAACAAATAAATGCAATTATAAAAAAATCTGTTAATATTTTCCTAATATTGTACGATAAACGATTCTTCGTGTTATGCAAGTTTTAAAAGTTGTGTCTATTAGTATAACAAAGATTTCCAAACTTTTCATAAAAAAAAAATTTTTAGGTAAAATTATTTACTAAACTGTAAACTTAATTTTCAGGGCACCATCATAGCACATAAAAGAAAATTAAATTACTTCACTAACCACCATGTTTGAAGGTAAAAAATGTGTTTCGTAAAATTGCAGCTGAAATAGTAGATTTGAGATAATGTGATTTTTTATCTGTAAAACAGCTTCATGCAATAAGGTTTTCACTTGCAATATTAGGAAAAAATTTATTTTATAAATGAGTAAAAAGTTCCTTAACTGGTATTGTGGGGTCTTCTCGGTAGTAAAAGTCGTCACTTTTTAATAAAATCTGATTCCTATGTTTGATAAAGTCGTTAGGAATTTAAATTATCAGGTTAGGAGAATATCTGAACACAATAGTACATCTAAACACTAATTGTTAAAGACAAATTAACAGTATACATATATTGTTGTCCTATTTGAACCCCTCTATAGTTAAGGAATACCAATGCACTTTTAAGTTGTTTAATTATATATGCTCAAATTTAATCTCAACATACGAAAACATGAACTCAAAAGAATTTAGTAATAACACTTAGTTGATTATTTGTGGCTATGTAAAAGTGTTCTACACTCTAATGCAAATTCTCCAAAAGATATTTCCCTTGGCTTGCTGAATTCTTCTCAGACCTCAGGAAATGGAATAAAATACATTCCTCAATGAAACCACTTTCTCTTGTGATTTGATTAGTTTTCACGGTCTCTGTTTAAATTAATGTGCCTTGGTTCTAAATTACATTCCACTGCGACTGAAAATACCAACACAATAAAGAAATTTTAATACAGGATTATACAGGATTGAAGAATAAATATCCCTCATAGCTACATAATAATGGTATTTGGTTATATGATCTAACGTTCTTGATATAAATGTATAAAAACTATTTATTTGTATAACAAAAGTTATAATAGTGTTCCACACGTTGGAAGTGAAAACTTCTATGGCCAGTCTATATTTGAAATCAATATTGATATTAAAGGAGTCTAAAGATTAATAAATTTATTGCGTTAGATATATTTTATTCATAGTATATTTTTTTATTATAAATCATCATCAAGTCACGACTTCAATAATCATTTTCTCATTAACTTTAATTTCTTTCATGTTATTTTCATCACTTTCTTTAATAATTTCAAATATTTCGTTACTATTTGTAACGAAGAAGAAAATACACTATCAGCTTACGGTAACTGAAGTAAACATTTGCGGTGTAAAAATCTCGTAAATACCGGGTCAATCGTTTTCCCAAACCTCGTCGTACTTTGATTTGTATCATTAAATATTTCCAAATCTAGTTTATGTTTGAGGAAACCAATCAACGGTTGTGTTTTATCATCATCAAAATTTATATTAAAGTCGCCACTGATAATCATTACAATTTCCTAGGCGGTAAGGTACGGTAATGCCTTTCGAATACCCAGGCAAAAAAAGTGTGCAACGGGCTAATAGTAGTTTTCACTTTAATATTTGGGTTTAATCCTAATAAAATGTGATATGTTAATTATTCTTAAAGCAATGAATAATATAATTAATTTAATGAGTACAATATGTGAACGTATGCCTACATAATTGCATAAGCAAGTAAATGAGCTATATAGAAGGTTTTGAGTAAAGCAAACAAAACGTTGAAAAATAGTCTAAACTAAGACTAATCTGGAACATCTTTAATCAGATGAGATGTTTATTTAAAAATAATGCAAAATATTTATTTTTCTTAATTATAGGCATAAAGTTTCTTTTATATTATTTTTAAATTTAACAGTGCTGGAAACTGGAGGCAAACCTCTGCAGATTAAACATATTATCAAAAACCACACCGATATTAAAGTTGCATACGTTTGCGTAAGATTATTTCCTGACCTGTTTCTTGTAATCCTTCCTAAATAAAAGTTAATATTATATAATTTCGTTTCCGTTAGTATCTGATATTTTAGGGAGATGTAATATCATTTTAATTTATTAATAACCGTTATCCATGCACAATTTCGAAAATTGATATAAACTTTGATAATTTGCAAGTGTTTTCTGTGATGTTATTATCACAACAAACTTTTAATTTCAATATTTTTTTGTAAGTTGTATAGCAATCATTTATTCTTTAAGTAACAAGTTTAACTATTTATGAAAATAAGTGTTATTTCAGTAAAACATTGTGCAGTAAATTTTTATTTTGCAATTAAATGTTAGTTTTTAGTACCAGTACTAAAACATGTCTAAGATTTGTGTTTAATACACGTGCGTTAGCTTCCATTGGGTAACAGTTGCCTTTTTACGTTGTTCTCATTAAAGACACATAACATTGAAATATGATCATACAGATCTTCTTCATTTAGAACCCTCACAGAACTTCAGGGATAACTGATAAAATAATATTTGCATAATTCACTAAACACCTCTTACATTTACTTTTATCTATAGCGTTGCCAATTTATTCTCTTTTGGTAAATTTTAAAACTCATTTCATTAATTGTACAAACAATTAATTGAAAATACAATAATTAGTTTAGTTATTTTTGAGATTTGAACTATTAAATATTTACTTGTATATAATGCCATATATAACCATCAACACTGAACTACATGGTGTTTGGTAGTATATTAAAATACTACTTATACTTTTTAGACACAAAACCAGATTCTTCATTAAAATGAAATCAAAGCTTTTGGTTTTCAAGCGGACTGACTGAGATACAAACTTGATTTTGTTATTTAGAACCAGTATTATTTAGAACCAGTATTGTGTAGTATTAATTCAATTTCATTCATACCTTTTTACGTCCAACAAAAATCCCTTTTTAATTTTTTGTTTTATTCATATATTATGACTAGTTTCAACGAAATCTTCAGGTTTATAAACGGTTATCAGCATTTCGCTTAAATAAAGAAATAATATTTCAATGCAAATTAAAAATACACAAAAAATGATGTACATTATAAAACACGAACTACATCAAGTATAATCGACTGTCACAATTACACTCCACAAAAAAAAAAAGAAGTGAAAAGGGATTGCTGATGGAAATTTAATTTAATTAAGATAGAAAAACATTCAAAAGTTGAGGTTTGTAGTCTAACAGTTATAAGCCTTCTCACGGAATACATGGCCTTGCCTTTATGAAATGAAAGTGCCAAGTAAATGGAACGACTTGTCTAGTAAGAGAGTCTCTGTGGTTTCTAATGTTATGACTACTCTTGGAAACCTGCATTAATTAGGCTTTACGTTAATTGGTCAACCACCAAGTGTGGAGGGCGTGGTAGGAGTAATGCTGTAACTTAGTAAATACTTTATAATAACATTCAAAGGAAACATTATTCTAAACAGCAATGTGTTTATATTTTCAATGGCAATGTTTAGAACATATAGCATGCTCAATATTTTGTTTTCCCGTTACCGCCTCCATATAAGTCAATCAGATGATTTTTATTTTTCCATGTTTTATGTTATAGTACTGAGACATTGATGAAGTAAATCACGGGATTCTACATGGAGGATATAACTTATGGTTTCGATATAAAGACGAGCTACAAAACAAGAAGCAAATTTGTTTTATTTTTACTGAAGGTTGTATTTAAGTACTTTTTAAGGACAGTTAAAATGCCAAGTAGAAAATTTAAGATATTTTAATAGATTAAGGTATTAATTAGGAAGTATTAAGGAAGGTTTATATAAAGAATATGTTTAAAATCATTGCTTTAAATTTATATGTATTTTCTAATTTGTAAATTAAAAACATTATATATTCATATATTTGTCTTTACATCTGTTTTTTGTATGTATTACATTCTTCATCTAACTTACTTAAATCACTTAATAGCCCAGTCGATGTAGGTTACAACTACCAGTAATTTGCAATACGTCTGATTTTTTTTTTAATGACCCGATCTAGAGCCACTTGACTTATCAATGGGTTTTATCGATTTTAGGAGTACCGGACCCACGAACTCATTTTAAACGGCTCCAGTTTAGAAAATTTTCAAAATATCAACCTGAAAGTTTTTTTACAAGTTAAATATATAGATTCAAACAAGATCAAGGAGTATAAACCTTTTTTATTATTTACTTTTTAAAGCACAAGTAAATACCTAAAAACGTAAAATTTTAGACCATTTTAGATTTTTCATCAAACGCTAGAGATCATCGGCTGCAGATTAGTCCATTTTTTAAATATAGTTTTTTAAATAAGTATAGCAAAAAACAATTGTGTTTGTAACTTTTGTACCAATTTTTAAATCGATATGTTCAAAAATGTAGAAAATGGAGTCGTTGAATATAAAGGTGTTATAGTTAAAATGATGTAGGTAAAACAAAAGACTATTTTCAAGCGCCTAGTTTTTAAAAATAATTCGGCCACGCAGCTGAACCGCTGACGTGAGTTGAGCAAATTTCCAAAATTAAGTTTATAGGCCTATGTTTTAGGGTTTCAACCAACAATTTGGGAAATAGGTCTATTCACGACGGTGCTGAATTGCTGCAAAATTGTTCGCACGCCATTCCGCATATTGGGAATATCTTCAATACACAATGCATTGAGTGCTTCGCACGCCATTCCGAATATTGGGAATATCTTAAACACACAAGGCATTGCGTGCTTCGCACGCCAACCCCCGTATTGGGAGTATCTTCAATGCACAATGCATTGCGTGCTTCGCACGCCAACCCTGCGGTAAAATCCACCACATGGCTTTGAACCGGGTACTTTTATAGTATATTTCGTTTTGTTCGATTTTGAGAGAACCAAGCGAGCTATAAGGTCGTGTAAAAAAAACAAAATGTGCAGAATAACATCCTACATTTATATTTGTAGAAAAAAGTCTAAAAAAAATTAATTCTCGTAGGAAAAATCTTAAAATTTTGTTACTTCCGGTCAAAAAACGTACTTCCGGTTGTTGGATTTTTTTGGCTAACGAACTCGTCCGAGCGACGTAGACAACCAACATGTGTACCAAATTTGAACCAAATCGGACTTAAAATGCGGCCGCTAGAGTGCGAACACATATATATACATATATATATATATATATGAATTTTTTTGAAACCCCAAAACGTGTTCTGGGGACCATGATCGGTGCTCATTTGCTACTCCCGACCTTGGGTCTCACCATAAGGGCCACTGCAATAGCTCATTTTTCCTATGGAAATTCGCTAATAACATGAAAAAAATCGTTCATACTTACTAAGAATATTTATACTGGTGTATTCAACTTGTAAAACAAATTTGTTGTTGATATTCCAAAAATTGACGAAACTGGAATAGATTGAAAGGGCTACAGCGTTCGGTAAGAAAAAAATCGTGAGGCTCGTAGATAAGTCTGATGGATCTAGCTCATCAAATTTTTAAGATACCAACTTGAGTCTTGGTATATAAGTTAAAAATAAAATTGTCACTTGCTATACCAAGTTTTAATTCGATATATTACAAAATGGCCAACTTAGATCTGCTATACGTATGGACGGAAATGATTATATAAAAACATATTCATTGATAATTATGCGTTCATAAATTTGCTGGCCTATTTAGTTTAAAATTATCGCAGATGTATAATTTTTACAGATTTTTTTTATATTATATTTATACACATGTTGTTTATGTAAATTTTAAATTTCATACAAATTGGATAATTATCTTGAGAGAAAATGGATTTTTTTCAAAGACAAGTTAATCGAGACTGCGTATAAGCTATTACGCTAGTCTTAACGAAATTGTATTATTTTTAATATAAAAAAATTTGAATTTGTAAAGAAAATGGCAGCCATTTTGAATCCACCATGATGAATTTTCATATTTTATATGAATCAGTTCCTCCTAAAAACCCTAAATAACCAGTTTTCTTTTTCTTTGAGACACATGTTTTTAATTTCAATATATATATTTGCGCAATTTGTTGGATGATTATGTGTAATGAAAAAAACATGCCATCGTGAAGCTGACAATTTCCTCTTGAAAACGCCCTATTACAACTATTTATTTAATACATTATAACTATGCGATAGTTTATAATGTATTGGGCCGCATCAAAAAATAGGTCTTCAGCCATGCGGCCGAGTAACGCTGCTGCAAAATACATACCTGCATTATCTAATTTTTTCCAGATAAACCATTGCTCGGACGAAATAAATACATATGACCTTTCTTATTGAAAAATACTTCCCATACATACTCGGTGGTATTTTTTATTTTGCTTTATCTTCATCCCAGCTCGAAATATTAAGAAATATCGAAAAAAATGTTTATCGATTTTTTTTTCGATTTTTTGAAATTGATAGACTAGTAAACTTTTTTTATGTTAATCTGCATACTTATAAAAAAATCAGCCGTATTGTAAATTACTGGAACTTTTGGTCTAAAATTACCCCAACCGACTGGCCTATAATCGTTTTTACTAATTTCTATGTTGGGGGAGGACTCATTGCTAAACTATTTTATGTCTAAGTAGGCCAAATGTGTACATTTTAAAATTTAGATGAAGGGCTTAATACGAATTGTATTAAGGACTTATTTAAATGATACCAATTTTGATAGTTAAATATTGTATTGATTCCATTGTTAACGTGTAGTTCCACTATGTTTGTGTCACACGTGGGCTCCAGTTTTAGAGTTCCTTCGTTTATTCCATTTCGTGATTACATTTTACTTTGTACTTTTGGACAGAAGAAAGAAGAAGAGTCATATTACTTAGTATTTTATTTCATTTAAAATTTGTATAAGTAAATATTGAATTTATAAAGTATAAATTAAAACTAAATTATACTTATTTTAAAATAATAAATGCAATTTCATAAAAGAAATATGCAACACTTTCATTGTTTGTTTATAATTAAGACTGTCTCACAACTATGTATTTTTTAATTTTTTATTTTTATTTACACATGCATTATAAAGTATAGCAACTGATTGAGTGATACTTACCAAAATAATATGTTTTAACAATATATTTACAGTTATTTATATCCATATTATAGAATCAGAGAAAATCTCTTCTTCCGAAACACTTTCATAACTTAGCTAATATATTTGTAGAAGGAAAAATAACAAAACATATTGTGCACCTTGACCTTTACAAAATTCATCAGACATATACATTTGCATACACACAAATATCTATGCATAAAGTTAATTTTAATAATAATGTATACATCCTTAAAGTTCTTGAAACATATTTAAAATCTTGTATTTATTTTTATTAATAATTATTGCCAGTATTAATAGAAATGCACAATTACGTGTTCTGCATAGGCAACTTAATAATGTAACCTAAATGCATTGATAAAACATAACAAACCATATCTAAATAAAATAAGATGACATAGAAAAATATAAGTTATTTTTTTTTGTGATAATTTAAAACATATAAACAGTAAAGTTTATATTACCAGAGCAATAAACACTAGTTTCTCTTCAAATCTAAATGTAGGATAGTAATGTTGTTTCCATAACAATACTGTAGAATTTTGGGGAACATAAATTCATAGGCAATATGTCTGATAAAATATGTTCAAACATCATGGAAAATATAAAATATAAGATATTTAACTTCCTTTAATAAACATAAAATACTACAACTTATTTGGTACTACAATAAATAGAACTGCAATGAAGGTAAATAAACAACAAATAGTGGTAGAATAATAATTTGTTTCAATACGATAAAAGTAAAAATATTAAACCGGTATTAAAGTAAGATACTATTAATTAGTACTAAATTAAATAACATTAAATTAAATATATTTAATGAAAGTACTGCTTTAAATTTAAATTGTGGAATTTTCTAATTTTGAAACTATAACTAAAATTTATTTTATCTGCGCGGGTTTTGTTTTATGAAAATTTAAATTGTATTATGTAAAAGGTATGATTATTAATGAGATTGATTTTTTTTTAACTACTGATAGAAAAAAACATAGCTGTAGTCGGTTTGGGTTGCATTAGCCTTTACTGATAAACCGACTATTTCTCGCCCCTCAAGTCGTTTTTTGAATTATGCTGAAATCTATTGTTGTTTTGGTTGTAATATGAAGTTGTGTTGTACCTACATTGTGTGCTTGTGTGACCTTTTGGCCAAGTGATTGGGGGGGGGGGGGCCTTACGAGTCTATATTCAGGTTCCGACCTGGGAAAAAATTCTCAACCCATAATCTTTTCTTATCAAGGTACAAGTTATTATTTACTTAGGCACTGAGGGTATCCAAGTCATTAAAGTTGACTGGTTTGTTCGCAAACATAAGGCAATTTCGGATTTCCGTCGAGAGAGCATCGATTATTACCTGAGTGATCTCAGTTTCTGATGTATTTATAAGCAACACCTGCGCAGCTCCATTTATGTCGGAAACGAAATGGTGTAGAGCACGAAAAAAAAGATCCTAGTCCAAAATGTTCCGACGTTTAGCAGGAATAAAATTGGTGAATGCCTCTCTATGAAAGTCCCGAAATGACTCGTGTCTGGTTAAACAAGAGCTTAAGGGTTCTTTTGCATAAGGCATTATATACTAAAAATATTTATTTTAATGTCAGGGTAAAACCTGCCATAAGCTTAAGGCTATTTTGATACATTTTTAGGTTGAAACTGTCTGTTACTTTGACCGTTGCTATCAACTTCTCCCCTGGATGACTAAGTTTTCCATAAACAAGTTCAGGAATGAATCACTCCTGATTTTAAGTTATATGGGCAGACATTAAGTTTGGCGCAGCAAATTTCTTTTGGGAAAGGGTAAACAAAATTAACGGTCCTGTTGAAAATAGTGCTGATATTGACCAGAAGATGGTTTAAAAGGTTTCCTTCACCTTCTTTATTTTGAAAAAAAGGCTTGACAATTTAATTTAATATTCTGTAAATCTTCCAACATTAGATTATATTCTAAATTACGTTCAGTGGCGTTTAAATTTACATTGTTTAGAGCTGCCATTATAAAATCTAACCTTCCTTCATACAGGTACCACCTGGAGCTGAATCTAGTCATTTCTAACGTTGGGTTGAATTGAAACTGTCTAATTTATAATTTAAATCCTCAAGGGAGTCGTAGCTAAATTAAAATGATCAAGCGAGATTTTCAGCATTAATGGTTACGGCAAGCGGTCCTAAGCCTGCCTGAAATAGGTTTCTTAAATTAGTTTACATGGCCTTTACTGTATCGAGCCTACCCCCTCGCATTACCACCTCAAAGGTGAGTTGGGACTTCTTAAGGTAATCGACAATTTTTACTAAATCATCCATGTTTGTTTATACCAGGGATATTGAATTTGGAAGAAAAGACAAAGAAGGGGAAAACAATTATTATTTAACAAAGTGAATGTCTATTGTTGTGAACTCAGATGATTTGGATATTTTTCGGATAGTGCAAACTATACACCAATTTCTTTGATTTCAACTTTTTCGAAAATAATAGAAAAAATTATGAAAAAAAATTGTTAAACTTTCTTAACAAAACACATTTTTTAAATGATAATCAGTTTTTTTTTCAGAGTGGGAGTAAGCACGGAGTCGGCTTTATTGAGTTTTATGAATATAATAATGAAGGTATAAATGACGATAAATGTGTAAGCGGGCTTTTCCTTGACATTAAGAAAGCATTTGACACGGTAGACCATGGGATTCTTTTGTATAAATTGTTTAATTGTGGAATTCGTGGTGTGGTGTACGACTGGTTTCAGAGCTACCTTAAAGCTAGAAAACAGTTTGTCAAAATTAATGGAACTTTTAGTCAAATGGGGGAAATTACCCATGGTGTACCACAGGCCTCGGTACTAGGGGCAATTTCATTTATTATATATTATGTTAACGACCTTTGCGCAGCCAAATTTAATGGCCGGATAACAGCTTTTGCGGATGATACTGCTTTTGTATATGTAGGAGATACGTGGACTGAACTAGATAAGAAAATTAATTTGGATTTACTGTCTCTGAAATGGTGGTTTGCCAACAATAAATTAGTGCTAAACACTAAAAAAACTAATTATTTGCATTTTTGTCTGAAAGGTGATACCTGTTTACCCGGTAGGATATTGTATAAATGTATGGATTGTTTATGCGAGGGAAAGGAGTGTATTTTGTGTGCTAGAGTACTCAAAGTTAAGCAAACTAAGTACTTAGGGGTTATTATGGTCGAGGAGTTAAATTGGAAGAATCATATTAAAACTAAAATCAAAGTTAATTTCATGCATCCATTTGTTTTACTTCCTTCGAGACCTCTGCTCGATACAGACAATGCGTTGTTTATACTTTGCACTGACTTGTGCATAGTAGATTGGATTATGGGATTGTGTATTGGGGGGGAGGGGATTTTCAGGACATCTTTGAAGCAAATTGAGGTGCTGCAGAAGTTTTTTGTTAGACTCATTTTGAAAAAATATAAACGTGAACCTTCATGCCCTTGCTTTCTTGGTCTCGGCGTTCTTCCTCTGAAGAGTATGTTTATATATAAAGTGTTGAAAATTTTCTATCTGAGAAGCGGAAATTATCCATGCTCTGATAGCAATTATAGAAAAATACTTAGGAAAAATAATCATCGAGTGCCAAAGCCTACCAAAACCTTCTTTATAAGAACATTTAATTGTTTGGCTCCGTGGTTGTTTAACAAATTACCTCAAGACATTAAATGCTTCAAGAGTCCGAGAGAATTTCTTTGAGGTGTAAGGGGTTTGTTGCTGGTTTGCAAGGATGTAGAAGAGTTATTGTACATACCACAGTAACCGCTTTGTAGGAGTAATACATTTCTTGGTCTGCTGTTGACATTTTTGTATTTGAGAGACACTTTTTATATTTGTGGCTGTATTATATTCCATTTTCAATTTGTTAGGATAAATTATTGTTTCGTGAAGGTTTTAAATGTATCTGGGTGTTGTGATGGCAGGGATCCTGCACTCAAGGTACTTGATTGTATATCTTAATATTATTATAATTTGAGTAAAAAGAAAGTGATTGTAATTTTCTTTTGGGAAATGGGAATATAAATATATTGTTACTGCAGCCGCACTGAATTCTGTTTTAAATTGAAATTTTTGTTTATAATTTTTGTAATGGAACCCCTAAGCAGGCGGATAACCTTAGGGGCCCTATATTGCGTTTTCTCTAGGATAAGTATTTTCTTTCCTGAAAGAATTGGTTATTTGATATATGTGTATTTTATTTTGTTACATTCTATTGTAGTTGCTTTATAATTCTTGTTATTTTATTTCTTGTTTCTTGTTAACTTAGTATTATTGTCTTATTTAGAGTTATGTAGAAATAGAAAAGGAAGAAAATGCAAATGTATTTAATTTTGTTTAAAAGCAATAAATAAATAAATAAATAAAATAGGCCTAAAAAATTCCACATTTATTCACTGCAATAACGAAAACGTATGCATTTCACCGAACTAGAACCTTTTTACTTAACATTTAAGCTTATAACGTATACTTATTTATGCATGTAATTTCTAAAACATATTTACCGAATTCTATTCTCACTATACGCTGTATCGCTGTCGACAGTCGAAAAAGTTGAGTCTATGAATGCCAAGGGCAAGGTCAAGAGATGCAAGCTCGGCTTGAGTGGATGCGAGACTGGTTGTCTTTTAGAGGTAGCGCGGGGTTACCCTCTGCTGAGTGTTTCGCTTAGAGATATTATTTAAAAAGGTCTATTTATTGTTTAAGGTTTTGAATAGCTAGTTCGCGCATGTAAAATCGCTACAATAGTATGGGCATGCAAAAAGATGGGAAAAGTCAGAATTCCAGATAGGGAACAGTGTAATGATAGTAAGGAAATAAAAAAATGGGCGTAAAAACAAGAAATAAGTAGAGATGACTGAAATGTTAAAGTATGTGTACAAATTACAATACATTTGGAAAAAATCTATTTTTGACGATGTTTTAAGAATAAGCTTAAAGGGAGAAGTGTTATGATAGAAGAGACAATAACATTGAGTGAAATGTCATAATAGAAATAATGTAAATTAAAATCAGATTAAGTGTATAGGTACTCACTTTGAAAATAAGAAGTTTGCATACAATGTACAAATTCTCTGCCGTTGATGTAAAAAGTAACTAATAAAAATATGTCCATTATTTAATACTATTATAAATGGGCAGAAAAAAACAATTATTTACAGAGGCAAACAGGGTAAAATACTATCATGCACGGTAGATTAAAAAAGCCTAAATTAGATATTATGGGAGTGTATAAAGATGGAAAAAGTCAGAAGAATTTCAGGTGGAGCGCAAAAGACAGTGTAATGATTGTAGGGAGATAGAAAGAGAGAGAGAAAAGTGTAGCTTAGTTAAAGCCTACTGAAACGTGAAAAAATGTTTTTACCATTTATAAAAATAAATTGCTAAACCAAATACGATATTTTAGATGACGTTAATAAATATGGAATTCAATCTCAAGTATAGTTGGACAACTTCAAAAGTAAACACATTAAATGACGCAGTCCTTGCAATTAGAGGATTAATAAAAACCATGATAATTTTATATTAACTTTGGAGCTGACAAGTATACAAAATTAATTGGGTAGAAGCATGAGGTAATTAGTAAATACAAATTTATAAGCTAAGTGAATTTCTTTTAGATAAACATGTTTATCTTGCTGTGTAGGCCTACAATATGATGTTGCTCAGCACAGCCATTCTGAAACCGCTCTTTGATGCCGAGGATCTTCAAAGAAGATATTTTCTGTTCATAGTACACTTTTGTAAATAAAGTGTTTGAAAGGAAGCAAACAAATAAGATAGACTCAAAAGAAGGGTGACAACAAAATCAAGCCTAAACCATTTTAAGCTGCAATCACAATTACGCTGTCACGCGACGTGTCGGGACGAATTTAGCGGTGGGCGTTTCTGTTTTTTTTTTTTGCAATAAAAACTTACTGTTCTTTGAAAAAAAAGATCAGTTTGAAAAAACAGGTTAAATTATTAATTGGTTACTATTAAGAATGGATGATTTTACTGAAATATTATTATCGTTTTTGAAGTGAAAACTTCTATGGCGACGTTGGGTATTTTTTTTATGTAATGAGGTAAATCGCCGTTTCGCGTCACGTCACGTAACGCAACATTTTCGCTTAGACCAGTGTGTTGATTATGTATACCCTCTTATACATATATTATACAACGAGCCCCACGTTGGCTGCTCCAATTATACAACGGAACAATTCAACGTGTTCTGACGTTCTTTTGTTGTACAATAAGTTACAACACCTACTGGAAGCCTTTAGCCAAAATTTTATCTTTAGCTTAGGTGATGCAACTGGGTGTCTGATACCTATTTCTATAAGTATTTCGACTGACTCTAACACTTTAAAATAGCTTCCAGAAATTAATAAGTTTACTAGCTCTGAATTTAATTTACGAGAACTCTTGATTATTTTTGATCTCAGGGAAATGAGAACAGTGGAACAGCCCTTATAACTTACCTTATTTGTGCTTTGATTATTTCTACAGCTAAACACATTTATTAGACTATTTCTAATAAAGGAAATTATCATGAACGGATAACCATAAACAGGTAATTGATTACTCTCAGTATTTCAGTATAAAAATTAATAATTAATTTATTCAAAACTCAAAATCAAAACTTTTTCAAAATTAAACATAAACAACTCACTTTTCTCACCGTCTGCTTGTACATACAATTTCTATCCAATATTAATGTTAAACCTATAATTCTAATTTCTAATAGGCTTGGCAGACAGTCTAATTTTATAATCAATTTAATTTTAATTTATTTGAATTTAATTTATTTACATTTATTATTTAAATTTAGGGAATATCGAATTTACATTTATTTAATTTATGATTTGAATTTAATTTAAAACTAACCTATCTCAACCAGTACTTTAAATATTTTTATTGAATTTACTCAGGCAATTAATTAAAATGGGGGACAACGTATTCTCGTTTACACAGACCTTAATTCAGCGTTTTTCACCTCCGGTTTTCCGTGATGGATGCCGCTATGTTGATGGGCTGGTGCTGGAGCTGATAGGATGCTGTGTCTGGTAGCCTGGATTTTCTGATTTAAAATTGTTGGGTTAATATGATGGCTACAGATGTACTTGAAGAGCAGATCTGGTAGAATCTAGTAGAGTTACAGTTGATCCTATTTCTTCCTTGGTTCGTGAGAAGTGAAGTTCCGTTTAGAAGATCATGTCCTGAAGGATTGCCTATGTTGTCTCAGTATCGCCAAATAGAGTTATTTTTGCATTAACTCATTTGGATAGGCCGTAGAGTTACTCCTGAAGAACTACTTCTGACTTGTAGTTTATATTTGAAAGTTATTTAAGTTTAACGAAGAAAAAATATAATAGTAGTGCTCGTGATACTAAAGTTTTTTAGCATAACACGTAGTATACGAACTCGTAGAATAATATTTGCTGCAGAGTGACGTGAAGTCTACATTCGTAACAATTTGAATCTAGAGTGAGTTTTTGGATTTTCCGCGTTCAAGCCTTTATACACTTCGTGACGTCATTTCTGACATGCCCTTTCCCTCATTTTTTCAGTATACTAATTTTCCTTTTGTATTAACTTTTTTGGTCTAGAAATATGTCTAAATTCGCACTGGTTAATTTTATCTAATTTTCTTCTTTTCTTTTCCTTCCATTTTCCTGGAAAACACCAATTTCCCTGGTTAATTTGGTTGTTAGTTGACGCCCCTTTCTGTAACCGCGACTTCATCCCTTCCACTTTGGCCATTGCATCTTACTTGTTTTTGATTTTTTGCTGTATCTTTTTTCCTTTTCATTTTTCCTTAATTTTCCTTTTTCACATTTTCCAAATTGTTTTTGGCTATCCGTACGTTTTTGAATCGTGTCTGTACTGTGATTTTTACGCGTGCGCGGCACGTCTACGCTTTTCCGCGACTTCCGCGACTGTCTTTCGCGTTCAAAGTCTTTTTTGTTTGACTACGCCGATTGTCTTTAACACCTGTACAGTTCTAACACTTTTCACCATTTTTACTTATTTTTTCTCTTCTGGGACTTAGCCTACAATCGCAAAAAAGTTCTTTGGGGTTTTTTATTTACTACGCGAAAAATGTTTAAGTTACTGGTTTCCTAACGATACAATGTTAATCTAACCCTAAATCTCTTTACTTTACTATTATTTAAAATTCAAAAATTCAACTTTTATTACTTTAAAAAGCGTGAAAACTCTCACCATTTTATCTTAATTTAATTTTACTTTTTGTTCCCTTTTTTACACAGAACTATTCATTCTCTAATAACTCTTGTGAGTGGAAACCTTTGATTTTAATTATTTCTCCCTTTTTAGGGTGTGTGAAATTTTACACTTGAGCTAACTTTTTTATTTTCAATAATTTGACTTTTTCTTATTTATCCTTTTATTTTTGTCTACTTATGTAGATTCCAAAAATGTCTGACTTTTTCAGTTTCGAGTTAAATTGAACTTTTCCCTTAACTTTAACCCCTGTTTACTTTGGTAGTGTTACCTTTTACGATTTGAAATTCACACGGCCGTAACTCACGCGTTTAGCGCTACGTATTAAACCATGAAAACCACAAATGCATAAAATTCCTGGATTCCTTTATTCCCCTAAAACTCAGCTACTTTCAGGCTAAGTCAGATTTCCTTTCTTGACGTGTCCTAGATCAAGGTTCATTTTGGGAGATAAGCCTTGCTCTGATTTAACTTGTATTTTTGACTAACAATTGACACTCACCGAAGTCCGGCCTTGAAAACATCGAATTTTATAATTTAATTAATATAAAAACCGATTTTTACCGCCTTACAACGGCTAATATCCGTTGTAATATATATAAATATACTTGTGTATAGTATATATGAAGAACAAGGACCGATTACAATGCAATATAAATTGTTTAGGGGTAGTAAGTGAGCACTGATCATGGTCCCCAGAACACGACGTGATTTTCACAACCTTCAAAACGTCAGATTGATTTGAAACTTTGCACACTTATCAAGGACCAATGACAATGCAATATTAATTTTGTTGGGTGTAATAAGTGAGCACTGATCATGGTTCCCAGAACACGTTTTCGGGTGTCATTAACTTTATATACGGGGTGATTCACGACAATATATAAAAACTTCGGGAGCTCATTAATTTTGTTGGGTGTAGTAAATGAGCACTGATCATGGTCCCCAGACTAAAAAATAAGAAAATAAATACGCTTTAAAATCAAACCGAACTAAAAATTTTAAAATAATTGTAATT
This sequence comes from Philaenus spumarius, assembly GCA_018207615.1. Taxonomy (NCBI): domain Eukaryota; kingdom Metazoa; phylum Arthropoda; class Insecta; order Hemiptera; family Aphrophoridae; genus Philaenus; species Philaenus spumarius. Next base: position 147,711 of record JAGFPH010002677.1, on the reverse strand, counting down.
ATTTTATTTATTTATTAACCAGGAAATAAAATGTTAATAAAATCCAGTAATTAATCAATATTCATTTTACACGCTGTAAAATTCGCATAAAAGTTTTCACTTCTATTGTGTGTTATATGACAACAATTTTTTTGTATATGTGTTTAACATAACACTTCAATTTTGTACTTTCCTAAAACAGTTGGATCGTAAAAATTAAGTTAAATTCACATTTTATATTACTTTACCTACATTGTTAAACTTATTTCCTAATTTTAATCAATATATAATGATTATAGGAATACTTAAAAAATATCCAAAATTGTTTCATATAAATATAAATAAAACTTCATAATATATTCATTGTAAAATAACAAACGAACAAAACTATAATAAGACAAAATACAGTGACTAAACGCAATAATCACTATAATAAAACACAAGTTAACAAAAGTTTTAATAAAAACAGTTTACTCAAATAGTACACACCACTAAAACAAGAAAAGTTTTTAAACACAAAGAACACCGGTTTTCAGAAAAACAACAATTTTACATTCGAACTCAAATCTTACTTCATTATAAAAACAACGTAGGCCAACAAATAAAAAATACATGAATTAAAATCAATATATATATTTATCAATAAACATATTATTCTAAACTGTACTGCTACCATTTACTTATCAAGTAGTATAAGATAACATAGTGCCTTATATCAGATAATACTCATGTGTTGTAATTGTTAATAATTATTGTAAAAGATAAACACAATTTGCATAGTTAATTATGAGAGTTTTAGTTTTAATAATTTTGGATATATTTTCTGTTGTTTAATTAATATAAAAGGTATATTTCTTCTTTTTTCTTTGTTTTAAGTTATTGACAGTAATAAATTGTTTAGTAAATTATTAACTAAGGGGGTATAACTTTTTGGTTAGGGCATATCAAACCTTCTTTTTACATTTATTTATGAATTACAAAATTGTTACTCAAACTCTATTTTACTGAATTTAAAACACATGAGTGTATTTAACATTTTGTGAGTGATTGACTAAAGCATCTCTGCAGTTGGGTTGAATTACCCACAAAGGTAAGAATGTTATTTATGTATTATTTATTTTTTGTTTTATTTAGTGTTGACATGTTTAGTTTATAATAGGGAATAGTACAATATTCCAAATTTATTATTTTCGCAGATTACTACATAATTTTAAACACATTTGATTAACCTTGTTATATGTCTGTAATCTATTTCAGGTCTTTAAAATTGTAATTTGTATTAACTAAATCAAAACATGTTTTATATTTAATCATAAGGGAGAGCTTTTTTTAGGGGGTGGTTTATCTTTTTTAACATAAAAGGTGGAAAATGTAATTAATTAGTTATTAATCAATTTTGTAATTTGTATTTTCTAAGGGCATGTAAATTAATAATTAAAGGCTTATACATTTTTTACTTAAGGGCATAATAATATACATAATTTTTTAATTATAAATAAATCAATTACTATACAATTTCAGATTTTACTGACATTAACCAACTATTGTGAGTGGAATAGATAACAAAAACATCGCAACAGTTGAATCGTAGCTTTCATCTTGGTAAGTGGCGTAAATTTTTTAAAATTTTGTATATCACCAGCCTTTAAGATTTAGATTTTTATTATTTTCGATTCTCGCAACCTTTTTCGTTTAACCAGTGAGCCACAGAACCTTCTGTAACAAATTTGCTATTCGATTACAATGGTTGAAGAACACTGTGGCGATAAATTCACACTAGTTGAAAGAAACCCCGAACCATAAATAGAAGGAACAAAAAACAACAACAGTGCAAGTTAATGAAAAGTTATGTTTATTGAACTAGCCTTATGCACTTTTCAATGACATAGCCGTCATCCTCAGATGGCTTTTACACTACTGAACTAAACTAGTCCAAGGTTTACTCCGCCCTTCCCACTCATCTCCGTTTATTTCCAGTTCTACAATATCATTTGTTACATTTATTTTTATGGATTATGTTATCATTTTTTGTTTTATTGTATTACTCAATTTATTGTGCTAGCCTATTAATTTTATTTATTATACTTTTTTTATTTTACACTTGTATTTTTATTTTATTTTTAATTTCATTATAGTTTATTTTATTAATTGTTAAATGGATTTATATGTTTCATTATTTTAATTTATATTCAATTTATTAAGGCTTGTAACGGTTTAAGTCGAACCTAGTACCATTGAAGAAA
>JAGFPH010002677.1:94269-112049 GCA_018207615.1 Philaenus spumarius | reverse complement strand
GAAACAGAAACCTGTCACTAATGAAATCTATACTTTGTATATTAATTAAAAATATTTTGAAACAGAAATCTGTCACTAATGCACTGTATACTTTGTATATTAAGTAAAATATTTTGAAACATAAATCTGTCACTAATGCACTATATACTTTGTATATTAAGTAAAATATTTTGAAACAGAAACCTGTCACTAATGCACTGTATACTTTGTATATTAAGCAACAATATTTTGAAACAGAAACCTGTCACTAAGGAAATCTATACTTTGTATATTAATTTCAAATATTTTGAAACAGAAATCTGTCACTAATGCACTATATACTTTGTATATTAAGCAACAATATTTTGAAACAGAAACCTGTCAGTAATGAAATCTATACATTTTATATTTATTACAAATATTTTGAAACATAAATCTGTCACTAATGCACTATATACTTTGTATATTAAGTAAAATATTTTGAAACAGAAGCCTGTCACTAATGCAATAATATATATACTGTAATTAGTATATTAAGTAAACATATTTTATAACAGAAACTTTTCACTAATGCAATCTGTACTTTCTACATTGACATTTTCGCTAACTTTTCATCTTTACATCATCTACATCTTTATCTATATTACAGAATAGGTCTTACTTGGATCGATGTTTTCCCAGTGTATTTTGATGTACTCATCTCTGTTGGAAGCACTCTGTTGATGATAGAATCCTAGAGCATGTAAGAGTTCATGAATCACTATTCGATGATAGACACACCCATTTCCCAAGTTGACCACTTGTCCTTTTCCTAATCGGCCAACGAATGACCAACATCCAGGTTTTTCTCTACTTATGTCTACATAATCGATATCTCCTTTTTTATAGGGTCGAAATCTGACACAAGATTTCTTGTTAATTTCATTCATTGCACCACGAATTTTATCTTTCTTGGTTTCGTCTAAATTGAAGAGGAGTAAATAACCAAATTAGAAATGAATAAATGTTATAAAGAAACATATAACAACATAGTAAACAATGTAATTCATTATATTACATATTTGTGATTCAACTGACCAGCAGATTTTTATCATACTTATAATATAAATTGTTACAAAAATTAAAGATTGAGTTTAATAACTACAACTTCTTGCCCAAAATATTAATTTTTACGGATTTAAAGATTCATTCTAAATTACAATACATATTTAGCATGGTATTTCAGATTCTTAATATCTATAAACAAATCTTGATGAATAAACGTAAATTTTAATAAATTATAAAAATGTTATAGTGTTCCTAGTGTGGCCTTCTGTTAGTCTTAAATCTACATACCTAAGTAGTAGATGATAGAGTAATCCCTGAGGACAGTTAACTATTTTCTTGCAGTGAGGGTTTAAAATGAGTGTTTCAAGGCTCGACAGACATAACGGCCATTTTGGATTTTACGTATTTTTATTAAACGCGAAAAAAGATTACTCGAGTAATAATGATCAGAAAATTACTCTAAATATCTTATTTTAAATGTTGGGACAGTCCGAATGTGGTTTTTTTTAGTTTTCTAATTTGGGTTTGAACTAAATTACATCATTGATTTAGATCAAAATCTAAGTTTTAAATTTAGTTTCTTTTTTAGTAAAGCAAATATCAAAAAATGTGAAATGATAACCACATTCAAAATTTAAGTAAATATCAAGCAAAAGTGACTTCACAATATTTGGATCATTCATGGTGAAATAAATTTGTTGTCTTGATCTTTTTACTCTGTGGAGGAGTTTCTGCATTAACTCTGTTTTGTGGTTGGGTGTGATTTCGAGTGTGATTTCCTGCTTAGTCATTCATATAATTTGTTTACTGTATATTTGTTTTTGAATATATTGTAAAATTCAACTTATTAACGTTATATAATATCTTGATTGTTTTAAATAGGTTATTCGTATGTGGTTGTAATTTCATTTATTGTTAAAACTAAAAAATGACTTGGCCATACAAACTGTAACTTTTGTCAACGGCTGTAATAAATGAAATGAAAAATCTGCTTTATTGGTAAGCATGACCGTGCCGAATTTCTTTTCCTGCTCGAGTGTTCCTACTTCACCGCGGAGGAATACAAAAATAATATCCGTTTTGAATATGTGTGAGAGGGAGTTGTGTTTAATAAAATGTATAGATGTTTCAATATTTGTATCCTGTAAATAAGGAAACAATAATTTACCTCATTTGGCTCCGCCACGTGACTTCCTTGCTTCAGTTTTCCTGACGCGTTTCAGAGCTTGTGCCCCATCCTCAGAGAATCACTCACTCGAGATCGTCAACACATTAAAATATAAAAGTTACACAACATATTACACAACACAAACACACAACACAAAGTTACAACACGGTGGGTACCGTTACACAGTCCATGGACGACTGACGTTTCATGCCTAATACTTAGCAATGGGTCTACATAAATTGTTTATTCAAGATTGTTATCATGAATTCTGATTGCCATGTCGTATATTAAGTTCGAAGAAAAGCATAATTGGTCATTCAATAGTGAGTCCTTGTTACCTTTAAATACTTTATAGATCTCATATTCTTCGATGGCATCCATATATTTGCCTTTACTGCAGATATGTAACGGTTCCATATTTGTATTGAAATCGGTGTACGAATGGTCTTCGTCCACCAGGTGGCGTGCGTAATTTGACCTAATGCCATTAATGTCCTTTTTTGGCAGATGTTCTTTAAATCTTTGATGAAATGAACGTCCTGTCTGCCCTATATAGAATTTAGTGCAATCGTCACACTTTATTATATAAACACCAGTTTTATGTTCTAAAGGCGATTCCCGTTACTGATATAGAAGTTTTTGATATTATTATTAGTTCGAAATGACATCGTGATTTTAAATTTTTTTTAATTTTTCGACAAGATCTTGGGTAAAACGTTTCCGTAATCGCTTGCCATATAATACCTCTTTTCTTTAGGTTTCATTAATGTGGATTTCCTTTGTCTTTTTGCCAACATTCTATCAATCATGCGACTATCAAAACCATTAGGTGTGGCAATGTATTTAATGACGTTGAGTTCCTCCGTAAATTCCTCCTTATTTAGGGGTATTGTCACCAATCTGTGCACCATGCTATGATAAGCAGCTGTTTTATGAGAGATAGGGTGATGTGAGTCAGCTTGTCAGAATCTTTAATAATCATTACATCAAGAAAATGTAGTCTATTGTCAAGTTCCGTCTCACTTGTGAATTGCATTTTGGTGTTTATACTATTCATATAATGTTTCATGAGTTAAAGTTGTCTAAATGTGCCATTGAAAATTATTAATGTATCGTCGACATATCTGGTGTATGATATGATTCGGCAGTGAAATATATTCGCCTTTGACAGTAGATATGTATTGAGCATTCAAAAAATAAATGAGTTAATTGACTTGCTATTGATTGTCTTAAATCAGAATTATTTTTCATTTGATGGAGGATTTTTTATTCAAAAAGAAGGTTTGGCCATGGGGTCGCCACTTTCGGGTTTATTGGCTGATGTATATTTGAATAGTTATGAAAATTCATAATGAGCCAAATGAGGTAAAATATTGTTTAATTAAACAAACGTGACTTGGATACTAAAACAAAATGAATCATGTAAATAAGGGTATTGCAATTTAATATTGGCTTTCAGGTGACCCGTCTTTATAAAACTGCACCATATTTGCAAGAGAAAAATGAAGCGCTGCTCTAGCCCAAAGCTAGTAGTATAGATCTCTGCTACATGGAGGGCTGTAGTCACCTCTGAAATATTATTTCACTCTTGCCGATAGGTAAAAAATAAAAGTTTATTTTCACAATTTTGTTGATAATATAATAGCAGTGGTATTCATCAACATTAAACGCAAACATCTAATTTATTTTTAATTATTATTCTTTCATTCATATATCTATATATATAAAAGCCAAAACCCACTAACTCACTGACTCACTGACTCATTGACCCACTCATCACGATTTCTCAAAAACTACCGAACGGATTGGAATGAAATTTGGTACATAGCTTCCTCTAGGGCCATAGGTGCTCACTAAGAAAGGGTTTGAAAACATTTGAAATTTTAGGAGGGGTTTGGGGGGATCAAAGTTATTAAAAAACGACTTCTTCAAAACTACCGAATAGATTGACATAAAATTTGGTATGTAGCTTCCTCTAGGGCCATAGGTGCTCACTAAGAAAGGGTTTGAAAAAATTCGAAATTTTAGGGGGATTTGGGTTGATCAAAGTTGTTAAAAAACGATTTCTTCAAAACTACCGAATGGATTGGAATGAAATTTGGTATGTAGCTTCCTCTAGGGCCATAGGTGATCACGAAGAAAGGGTTTGAAAAAATCAGAAATTTTAGGGGTTTTGGGGGGATAAAAGTTGTTAAAAAACGATTTCTTCAAAACTACCGAATGGAATGGAATGCAATTTGGTATGTAGCTTCCTCTAGGGCCATAGGTGCTCACTAAGAAAGGGTTTGAAAAAATTCGAAATTTTAGGAGGTTTTTGGATCAAAGTTATTAAATCACGATTTCTTGAAAACTATCGAACGGATTGGAATGAAATTTGGTATGTCGCTACCTCTAGGGCCATAGGGGCTCAATAAGAATGGTTTTCAAAAAATTCGAAATTTTAGGGGGGTTTGGCAACGCCGTATCTCTTATATTTACTTCTGCTATCGTCTCGCAGTGAGACTATCCGTAAAATCGATGTATCGAAGCTAATAGTTATCGGACAAACTTGCACTTCACGTAGAATGAAATTAAATTGAATTATCTATCTTACTACTGGCAGTGGTAGTTTGAGATGGTTGGAGAAAAACAAATGTAACAGACGACAATATTGTCAGCTGTAAGCTGTGGTTGAAAACGTTTGATTACGTTTGAGTAAACTGGCTCTAACCTAAACATGAAATGTGACATGCTTAGATATTTTTTCCTTAAGTGTTTTTTTATTCTTCAAAGTGTCCATTGTTGTATATATATTTGTATGTATTATAAAATTTTTAACATTCTGTATATCTTGAAATTGAAATTCAACATTTTAGTGAAATTTCTTTTATCGTTTTGATTTATCATGCCTTATACTTCCACTAGATAGTGGTAAATAAATAAAACTATTACTATATTAATCTCTAATCTTTTTTGAACACATTGATATATATAATAAGTCATTTATATAAATCCAAATTTGTATTTATTATGAATTTTCAAAATAGAAACATAAACGATTTATCCAATCATGAGTTTTAAAATTTTGTTTGTTCAAACAGAACTTACCCGAAATTCGTACATTTTAACAAAAAATGCCAAGACACCTTTTTTGTAGCCCCTTTAATTCCCATCGGATGGTTTAACTGCCAAAAAATCGGATGACGGATACTAGCTAAGTTAAAATAACGGCATATGTACATACAATATTGTTATGTTTACTGTATTGGTATAGAATGCAGGATTGAACAAACCAATTATTACACATTATTTTCGGTTAGAGAATTAATTGTTTAAAAAATTTTACTTTGTTCGATTATTGCACTCCTTATAGTTGACCGAGCATAAGCGAGGTCTCCGTTTTAACTCGACCGTTCGGCATTTCGTCTGTGTCTGTGTGTCTGTATGTCTGTGTGTCTGTCTCACGATTACGGCCAAACGCCTTGACCGATTTAGATGATTTTTTGCATGAATGTTCCTTATTCCTAGGCCGAGCCATGTATATATACGGTTTTTTCCATTTTTCATTTTTAACCCCTTAAATAAAATAAAAATGGCGGCCGGACCGTTTTTCTCAGTGTAAGCTTTTTTCCAAAGCCAGTTTGTGGCTTAACCGTAAGTCGAATTTAAAATTAATAACATTTTGCTAATAGCAAATTAAATTTTAAACAAAATTGTACTCTTGATTTTTTTCCGTATCTCTAACGGTAAGCTCACAAAATGGCCGTAAACTTCGAATTTGTTAAAAATCGTCCAAGTTTTTGTATTTCAACCATGTTTTTCTACGTTTATTCAAAAGCGTTACGTAGCTTTTTTGTAGATAAAGGTTTAAAGAATTCATATATGCCAGTAAAACAAATTATTGAAGTAAAATTAAGAAAGTTATTAGCTCAAGAAACAATCACGTTCAGTAACGAAAGGAAAATGTTTAACTTTAGGCCTGCATAAAAAGTAGTAAACATTATTGTAATTTTTTTCATAAATGTAAAAAAGTTTCGTAATTTAGTTCTAAATAGAATTGTATAAAAATATTTATCAATTTCAAATTTATTATTTTGAAAACACCTGTTTTTATGTTCCTACTACAAGACTGCTAACAAAACTAGGCCTGTTTTGAATAGTAATTTATTAATATATCATTTGCCCAAAAATGACATATAAGAAAGTGTAGAGGATAAATCAAAGAATTGAACTGTATACCTGTAAATTTCATAAAAGTATTTGACTTAGCTTTACTTGAATTACAAAATGAGAAGAAACAAATGAAACCCCGCGGCGATAAAGGACATAAAAAAATGACCGTAGGACACCGTGGGAAGTGTTGGTACATGGGTTGAGATCACTATCACGACGCTTTAACATCGTTTGTTTTCATTATTTCTAATATTGGAATATGATATGGAACTTAAGTTAACTTATGATACATTGTTAAGTTTGAGTTATTTAAGTATGTAAATATTTAATTGTATGTTGTCCCTCTATAACGCGATACTTTTAGCTATCTTACGCATTATTAACCTAAATAAAACACAATGCCTCTAAAAGAAAATCTTTAGCAGTTAAAGCTCAAGAAAAGAAATAAAAACGAGAACTAGAAATCCTGGAATCGCGGGATTTGCAAAATAATGTTTCACTGGCTAAGCCTTCTGCTTACTTCCTTACTGGCACACTATTTTTAACCTAAGCTCAAAACCACACTTGTTATTTTAACGAGCGAGGTCTACTGTTCACAGAACTACTAGTTAATTCTGTTCTATAAACAAACACTGTGATACTTTTACTCAGTCATCTGGTTCATGAGAAAATTTGCTGCTACAAAAATAAAATAAAAAGAGATATACTTTAGTTATTCTGAAAGGCCAACTTACTAAATTTGTCGCTGATGCGATACGGCACTACAGCTCCTGGCCAGCGTATAGAACGTTTAGATCTATCCAGCACTGCATTTCTACTTTCAACTTCCTCCATTATATCTCCCTCAAGTAGGCCACTCGATTCCCAGATGTATTGTTTGTTATTTGAATTAAAAAGACCCATTCTTGTTTCTGAAATTGTTTTATTACTTGAATTAATACAGTATAATAAAGTTATCATCTGCAGCATTCACTTTATGTGTGTGCATGATATAATTATTGATATCAATGTTGATCAAGTTGTTGATATGATAAAATAAAAATAGCTAAAAAACCGAATTATTAAAATAATCCAATTTTGTACATTTAGATTTTTTGTTCAAATCAAATAATAAAACTTCCGGAGTTTTGTCAGATAAAATTTCCGCCATTTATAAGTTTGATGAATTTAGATTTTCTATTTAAAGGTAAACTACAACTAGGTTATATCTACACTAGTTTGACCAATCGGATCGTCCTGGAATTTTATATAAGACTTCGTTAACTTTTTCCTACCACTAAATGCCAGGATTATCTTAAAAATTCATGCGCGTAGTTGGAAAATATAAAATTTGCATTTTTTAGTAACTCAAAGAATATACACAAAATGGTTTTAACAAGTAAATCGTTATTATTTTAAATTTATAGTATTTTTTCAGATTATATTTACTATTTTTTTCATAAGATATAAATCTTTGGGGGCCATTTTAAGAATTTGTTTTAAATATTTAACTTCACTTTAATAAATAAATAAATGTATATTACATTTGTTTCCTAATTTAATAATTGGAAAATTTCAAAATAAATTTACTTGCACTTAACTTCCACGTTTAGCCAGTTTCTAGTCCCTGGAAACCAAATTTCAACAAAGCTATGACACAGATAGACAGACGATCACTTCAAAACTTTTGAATTTAGTACAAAACTTTTGATTGAAGCTTATAATAATAATAATAATATTGTATTTGTCCACCTCTCATCTGCGATTTTACATTTAATAAATTTGGAAACCATATCGACCACATCAACCAATTATAGGTTTAAAATAAACTATAAATTATTCAGTTCTTATAATAAAATGACCCACGCAAAGCCGCTGCGGCTGGTAACCACATAACATTATTAATACATGCAATACAAAACTTAATGTAGAGTAACTAATGTTTCCGGCAATGCTTACCCATTGTTTGATTTTAGTACATAAATATATATTTACATTAAATTACGAACCACTATCATGTAATTTATGTGGTTTACATACCATAAACAATAAATACTCAATGAACTGAAAAAAAACATTATAAAAAAATGTAAACAACACGCTGATAGATTATAAATAGGAATAGCATTGTCTGACATAATCTAACAACTAATATACAGAAATAGTTTTGGTTTCTTCAGACAGCTGTTTATTTAAATTAAATTAATTATTTAAGACAGCTGTTTATTTAAGTGAGATTACTTAAGATAAAACACATGAGACATACACTCAATACAATAAAAGTCTTAGTGATTGAGGATATAACAAATGACTTTTTGTACATATTGAGAAAAATCCCTTTAATTTATATGTCAATCGTCAATATAGGCCAAGAATTAAAAGCTAAGCTGAGCTCACAAAATATTCTTTAAGGAATTAAGAAGTATGATAGCAACAATACTGTATAGTAGTAATGCGTAATTAAACCTATAAAACAATAGGAACAAAAATACAGAAAAGAGATACAAACAAAAGACAAAAAAAATCGTAAGTGCAACGTATGTATAGGCTATACGAAAAAGTTCAATCTCAACCCCACAGAGTACAAACAGAGACCTCCCCTGCTTTCCTCCATCATTCGTCACTCTTAACAAGCCATCACTGACACTGAATGTGACTCAACTAATATTGATGAAACTTTCATTTAAAACTTTCGGAGATCAATCTAGGCTACTTTTACCCCGGAAATATTCAGGGCTCCAATTTAAAAGTTGAACAAATTGAAAAATGATGGGCTAATTTAGTGGTTTTACTAAAGGAGGAGACACGATACCATTATAAATAAAACAACTGATTCAGATCAAAAGCTTAACACTTTACAGTTTACAAGTTCTTCTGTGTTTCAATTTACTTTATACGTTGGTTTAACCGTTAAATATATTTCAAAACAGTATGCAATAATGTGAAATATACTCACAGATGTAAAATACACATCAAAACTTGATTTGTAATTTCTATGTTCGTTCGGGAGTTGTGCGTAACAAACCGGCGGAAAACTAGATTTTTAGCGTTTGTTGGTGCATAACTAATCATTTTCGTAGGCCTGTAATGGATAAATACTATATCGATTTGGGCGAAATTCACTGTGGGTTTTAGGGCCATTGAACTCGGATGTAATTTTTTACTTTCTCCACCCTATACGTAGTATATGGAGAAAGTATTGTTTTCGTAAAAATGTTCGAATTTGAATTTTCAGTTGAATTATCTGTTTTGGTGCCAAAAAATTGTTTAGTGCAATTATCTGTGTTGGTGCTCCCTGAACCCAAAAATATTTTTAGTGGAATTTTTTGTTTTGGTGCTCCCTGAACCCAAAAAAAGTGTTTTTAGAGTGGTGTCTGTCTGTCAGTCTGTCTGTATGTATACACGACCAGAGAGGACACTATTGGTCCGATTTTCACGAAATTTGGTATGTAGGTACTAAACCCTAATATCTCCAGGCTTTTTTTTCATTTCTTAGAATTTTTAATTTTTAAGGGTAATTTACCCCTAAAAACCCATAAAAAACGACAAAAATGCAAATTTCTCAAAAACGGCTCAAGCGATTTTGATCAAATTTTCAGTATTTATAGTGCTTAAGATGCCAAACAAAATGACACCACCCGCTTTTATCAAAACTTCGGCGTTTTATAATTATGGGAAAATGTTTTAAAATAAACAAGTTTGTGTTGTCAATCTAGCATCGCGGCAGCGGCTGCACGGGGTAGCACCACGGTAGCGAGCACGGCCAGTAATTCAAAGGCCGCGCGATCGAATCCCGCCTTTGACAATAATTTTTTTCTACGATTGACGTAGGTAGAATATTATTTTTTTGTTTTGTTCTAAAAAGTAGTAAATAAAATGATTAAAAACAATATTATTTTGACTACAGTAAGTTGGGAGAAAGTTTGTGTCAGTTAACTGATACCGTTTATTTTAATTGCGCGTGCTAGTATGGCACAATATTTACCCGATAGTCCTTTTGTTTATTTAATCAAATCTGCGAGCGACGTCACAGTTACCAGCTATGATAAACAATATAACTAACCTATACTGTTTTCGGCCAATGTCTGCATTGCGTGTGACCCGTCATGTATTGGCCGAGGTGGTACATCACCGTGGGATTCTTCCTCTTTCAGCGAAGGTATCTTCTTTGACGCCACACAAACGAGTACAACAGCTACGAAGATATATTTCTGCATCGTAGTAATGTACTGTTCGAAGGTTCGAAACAACCTTGCATTTATATTGTACTTTGTATCGGTTTGCTTTAGATTTTATTGCCCGGCGCATCAGTGACCGTAGCAACCTGTTACGGTTATTATCTCGTGGGCAATGCTAATTATAATTACTGTTTTCTTTTTTTTAATTAAAGTGTACAAATGGACATTGCATTTAACGACTATGAAATTGAAAACCACGAAATGTAAGAATAAAAATACAGGCTGTCTAAAAACTCTTTGAACGGAATTATATTTTTTTAACCATTTACCAACAAAACATATATTATTACACAACAAAACATATATTATTACGCAACAAAACATATATTATTACACAACAAAACATATATTATTACGCAACAAAACATATATTATTACGCAACAAAACATATATTATTACGCATAAAACATATATTATCACACAACAAAACATATATTATTACGCAACAAAACATATATTATTACACAACAAAACTTGGTACATCGCTTCTCTGCCAAAAAAAAAAAACAAATTTTGAAGCAATTACAATTTTTGTATCAACTTAGGGGGACGGTCCCCAGGGGGTTGGAGGAAAATGTTAAATAGGAGCATAGGACGAGTTGCACATGAAATTGAAGACCTATCTTAGGAGAACACAATGCCGTAAATCAGACATCAAAAGGTTCACCCTACACAAAATGGCGGCCGTTTAAAGTTACAATATTGGGCATTCCGAGAAAGACTTAATTTTACTTATTGGCATTAGCTTTAAAAGCAAAACTCCGGCAAACCACACTAGAAATACCTGCTGAGATATTACACAGCGTTATAATTGGCTACTACACCCACCTGGATCACTGCCAAACAGCACAAGGAAAACAGTTTGAGCATTTATTGTAAAAAAGGTAACCTGTTATGAAAGTTTACATACCAAATTTTATTCCAATTCGTTCTGTAGTTTTAGAGAAATCGTGATTTAGTAACTTTTAACCCCCCAAACTACCCTAAAATTTTGAATTTTTTGAAAACCTTTCTTGGTGAGCCACTATGGCCCTAGAGGAAGCTACATACCAAATTGTATTCTAATCCGTTCAGTAGCTTTAGAGAAATCGTGATTTAGAAACGTTTAACCCCCCTCCCAAACCCCCCTAAAATTTCGAATTTTTTGAAAACCATTCTTATTGAGCCCCTATGGCCCTAGAGGTAGCGACATACCAAATTTTATTCCAATCCGTTCAGTGGTTTTAGAGAAATCGTGATTTAGTAACTTTGAACTCCCCAAACCCTCCTAAAATTTTGAATTTTTTGAAAACCTTTCTTGGTGAGCCCCTATGGCGATAGAGGAAGCTACATATCAAATTTTATTCCGATCCGTTCAGTAGTTTTTGAGAATTTTGCAAAACAACCCCCTTTTTGGCCAAAAATCCCAAGAAATCAGTTATTATTATTATTACCTAAACGAGAATTTTTAGAAAGATGCGGTTTTTTGCATATGGTAGGGTACATTAAGGGCTACAAATGAGCCAAATTTTATCAAAATCGTTAGAGCCGTTTTTGAGAAATTTAGATTTTTCTCGTTTTTTGGCAACTTTTGGGGGGTAAAACCCCTTAAAAAACAAAAATATGAAAAATGAAAAAAACGCCTGGAGATATGCCAGAACTACACCTACATACCAAATTTAATCAAAATCGGACCGTAAGTATGGTCTCCAGCTCTGTACACATCCTTACAGACACACTGATACACGGACACACGGACAGACATCACCAAAAAACACCTTTTTGGGTCCAGGGAGCACCGAAACAAAATATTCCACTAAACATATTTTTGAGTTCAGGGAGCACCACCACAAATAATTCAACTAAACATTTTTTGGGGGTTCAGGGAGCACCAAAACAGATAATTTCACTAAAAATTCAAATTCGAAAATTTGGACGAAAACAATACTTTCTCCATACACTACGTATAGGGTGGAGAAAGTAAAAATTAATAATTTGAAATAAAAGTTGTTCTTTATCCTCCTTGTTGACCGTTTCCACTGACAGATTTTATAAGTCACTAATGTGGATTGTCCGAGTTTTGTTTTCAAATCTTATGCCAATAAATAAAATTAAGCCATTTGCAAAAAGCCCAGTATCGTAACTTTAAATGGTATAATTTCTTCAAAATCAGTTTTTTTTTCTGGAGATACGATGTAAAAAGCTTTTTTGCGTAATTTGCAATGATTACAAAAACATACTCCGTTCACAAACTCTTGAGATATCCTGTACATTGGAATCAGTGGAATTATATGCCACGCATGTTAAAAATGGGATGTTTAAGGTACATTTTTCTCAGGAACAAAAAACTTAGAGTTTTAAAACTGTGCAAACATGTTTATCATGCATTGGTATATCTGTGGAACCAAAATTAAAATGATATCTGTACTAGAAAAATCTCAGCTGATTTTTATTTTCGTACATGTTACAAATATATTTTTAGCTTCTTTATTGATCTTTAATTTTAATAAAATTAGGTATTCTGCTATAATTTGAGCTTTATAAGTTAAATATATGGCTTTGAACATGTAGTGAAAATTTCATAGCTGTATCTTTGATAGTTTCTGAGATAAATGTACCTAAGGTTAAAAAAACAGGGTTTCCGTTAAACGAGTAAAAACTAAAATAGTAGAATTATTTTTAAAATTTCAATCAGTTTTGCTCACCTAAAATCCTCCAGGACAATACAGTGGATCATTTACTTTTTCTTCTTGAAGTTTCCTTCTTCTTTTGATGATTCTAGCCTCTTTTGTCATTTGTTTACTTGATAGGCTTGCTTTTCGTAAACGGATATCATCCGCCTTCCTTAGTGCTTCAAGAGTGTGTATCCCATAATCATTAAAACCCAGGTCTTTCAAAACTTGTAATCTTCCTATGTTTCCATTTTTACATGCCAGCACAGCATCAAACACACCTATTTCTAATGTTTTTTTTCCCACAAACACATTTTTAGGCACTCTATTCCAAATAACATTGTTAAATGATTCATTGACGTTCTGTGTTATACCATGCAAACATCTTTTCAACAGGTCTGGATTAGCTAATGCTTGAAATATAGGCTTTATTGCAATGCTCTTTGCAATTGTTTTTGTGTTTATATTGCTTTTTTTCGTGTATTGCTTTCCTATATTGACACCACGTGTTCGGTGGAGGCGGGCACAGCTTATGGCTTGGAGTTTCATCAATAGACATAAAATGATTGATAGTGATGACCAACTCGCCTCTACTAAACCCATTGTCAACCTTATGACCATACGTACCCCACGCCCCCCTCCCTTCCACTCTCTTTCCTTTTTCTTTGTTGTGAGTAACTGTTTATGTTCAAACACGTTTGTTTTTCTAATATTCTTTAGTCTGTAAAGCTGCCTCGTCAATGCCGTCACGGGCGAAACCTTGGTCGGCAAGATTCATTAAATCTCGTAGAAATTACCAAAAATTGTGTTTGTCTTTTAAGACATAAAATGGAAGAAAATAGCGAATACAGCTTTTTTCATGCTGTCCAAATCATTAACATTTTCTCTCATTGCTTTTCTGTAGGACGATTGCAATTTATCAATAGTTTTATCGGTAAGCCTACCAGCTTCTTTTATTGTTTTCCCATCTGCAAGCTTTGTGTTATCAAGTTGTAACTTTAATTTTCGTAATCGAGTACCCATTCTCTTTGAAATGTGGCCTATACACTCAAGTTTTTCAACATTAGCGTTATCTCCATAAGGGTTGTCTTCTAAAACTGCTAAGTGGGATTTCGAATCTCCATCGCCTACAAATTTTACATAACGTACTCCCCGAGTAGCTATTGATCGACGGAAAACTGTGACTGCACCCACAGTCTCCATTCCACCACTTGTTCCCTCGTAATTTTTCATACAGTGCTGCTGATGAGCAGTTTTTTTATCCATATTTCTTTTAGTTTTCTCACATCCACTACAATACTTTGTTAGCACCTCTACGTCTAACACTTTCCCAGTATCAATACTAGTCACTGTACAACAAGAGTTGTTTGATACAAACCCCCTCTTTTGCCATGTTCCATCATTAGCAATAGCATATCAGTATCAATTTTGTCTTCATCATCTCAGTTTTTTTCAATGGCTTCCAAAGTAGATTTTTTCATAGATATTTCTGCAACACTATTCAAAGAGTCTCGAAGAATATTCGTGTATTCAGTTACATAAGCACACGGTTTAGGCAAGTTTAACATTCCGAACAAAACCTTTCCGGCTTCTGGTCCTTTTCCAATGCAACGTAAACCATAAAATAGCCTATGATTTATTTCAAAAGTGTTCTTTGATATACAGTTAGAACTATAAACATTATAAGACAAAGTACAATGTTCATTAGTACATTTCAATAATAACTTACATGCAAGTCCACTTCGATGTCCAATGTCTTCTTCCAAATAAACTTCATACCCACACTATTTGCATGCTACATTGATAAAAATTGATGACAATTTTTTGTAAGAAATTATAATATTACTATCTGCAGCATTGTAATCATCATAAAAACCTAAATTACCAGTTGAAAGTTTCTTTTCTGTAGAACTCTTAACAGATGAAGTAGGCCTAGGTTGGTCTGGGCTTAAATTTGCAATATTTATATCAGTATACTTGTTACCATGGAATTTGCGCTTTTTACTAAATTTCATTTGTTTCCTTGGCATTTTCACAACACAAAAATTACTCAAAATAAAAAAACAAGAACTAATAACTATAAAATTGCACTACTGAAACTGCACTATAACTTTAGAAACAACATAACTTATTATTTGTTTATGTTTACAGTATACAGATGAAAAGAAAATAACACGTGATCAAAAGTCAGTGTGACCAACATTGACTAACTAAATGTTGAAACTGCCAATACCTCGGTGATTAAGATGTTATCATTATACTATATGATATGTTTATAAAACTTCAAAAGTTGTAAAACTTCTGGGGTTTGCACGTAAAAAGGGACGAGCAAAGAACTTTTAAAAATTGAACAAAACAAATTTAGAATAATCTTTCTCTATTATGTTTGGTATCAAAATTTGTACAAAAACTTTAAAAGTAAAAACAAAAATGTTTTTTTTTTACCACTAGGACCCTTCAACTCCCCTTAGAATGTTTTAAGATTTAAAAGCTATTTAGACGTAATGCGTATTAGAATGTAGCAACTCACACTACCGCGACCACATTGTTGATTACGTCACAGGGCCCAACCCTTCACTAGAATAATTATGTAAGATTCAAATATAAACGAAACATAATCTGTTCATTAGGTTGGTTTAATAAAACCACTTGACCATTATCACAGATTTAATGTCATGTGAGTCTTTTAAAAAACCGTCTATTTATTGACTGGTTGTTCTTGCAACTTAAACAAAGTAAATGCAGAAATAATATTAATTTTTTCAATGTAAACATTTATTAGATTCAGAGAATAAACAAACTTAATGAAGTAAATTATTACAGGAAACTAATGGAAGGTTATGTTTAGCATAACTGAATGTATTTGCTCAGCACAATAAAATAATTAATACAGTAATAAAAGTGAAGATGAATATTAACTTAAATATAAAGTAATGTTTTCAATGCCGTTAAACAATGTAAATAGAATAACATGTTATTGAACAAAGCATATAGGGTGTTTGTGAAATAGAGTATCAAAATCTTAGAAATAAAGAAATAATTCCATCATACAGCTGACTTGAGTTGAGCGAATTTCCCAAAATTAAGTTTAATGTATTTTAGGGTTTCAACTAACTATTTGGGAAAATGGTACGAAGGCGCTGAATAGCTGCCTGAACGAAATATGTTAGTGGAATGTAAACAACTTAAACAAGTGATGCGGTGTGCACACCAATGTTCGTATTAAAAAGTGCGTGTTTTGACTTTAACGATCTCCACACGGAGTGAAATATATGTGTGTTTTTGTAATCTTGTGTATGTGATATGTTTATAAAAACCTGATGATGGGTATTTCATGCCCGAAATTGCAATTGTTTTATAAAGAGAGTAAACAAAAAGGATGAACAGACGTGAGTACTCACATGCAATATAATATAATTATATAATTGATCCGTGGCTAATATGATTGATTCAAAATTAAATGCAAGTCAAGCGAAATCAGCCTATCAAAATAAAAATATCAAATTAAGAATGATAAAGACAGCACATAATATTAAGTTCAATAAAGCATGCTTACGCAACAACGTCATTCCTAATTACATTTCTATAAACATAAGGAATAATTCAAGAGCTGCATGTATTGCTAAAAAAAGCCGCCACATTAACCTGGTTAAAAAGCGAAATTAAACACCTCTACGGTAAAAAAGACAGATTGAACACGTTACTCTACAAAAAAAACACATCGAAATGTGCAATTATTTGCTCCCTGCTCAGATTGAATCTGTTTTTCTCAATATTAACAAACAAATTAACTTAATTATTACACGTAAAAAGGCTATTTAAAAGAGAAAATTCAATCTCTTAATAGACAAACAACACGGACATGAAATAGTCACATGTGAACATAATTTCTTCCCACGTGTCATAAACAATACAGACATTGAATTTACTGAAATTGAATTATCTCTATTGCATAAGGGCCTAAATCACAATTTTATTAGAACTAATAATGCTCGCGTCATCAAAAGTGAAATAATAAATGCAGAAACCGTCATAAAAACGTTACCAACGATGGAATCTCAAATAACCGCAAGGGTAGCGATAAATAATAAATTAAAGCTACGTTCAACCAAACAGCACAATGCTATCTCAGATAGACAAACCAATATCATTAGACAGGCCTCAGCCGGCATTAAAGATGAACTAATAAAACATAATGCCCTCATAACTAAAGCTGATAAAGGGAATTCAATAGTCATTATTGATAAGACTATTTACAATGGCAAGGTCAATGATTTCTTCCAGGCCAACAGTATAAACAAAATAACTAAAGATTCCACTGCCACTTATAACAAATTAATAAACAAATCTTTGAATGCAAGTAAAACCCTATTGTCCGATACTGACATACGTCGCCTAAAAAATATTAATCATCACGCCCCCATTTTGAGAGGTCTACCTAAAATTCACAAACCTAATTCCCCTATCAGACCGTTAGTGAACTTTACACCTGCTCCAGGATATAATTTATCTAAATAACTGGATAAATTATTGCGAAATCATTACTTATTCGAAGAGGACTATAG
>JAGFPH010002677.1:20158-93869 GCA_018207615.1 Philaenus spumarius | reverse complement strand
TCTGTATGTATACACGACCAGAGAGGACACTATTGGTCCGATTTTCATGAAATTTGGTATGTAGGTACTAAACCCTAATATCTCCAGGCGTTTTTTTCATTTTTTGGAATTTTTAATTTTTAAGGGTAATTTACCCCTAAAAACCAATAAAAAACGACAAAAATGCAAATTTCTCAAAAACGGCTCTAACGATTTTGATCAAATTTTCAGTATTTATAGTGCTTAAGATGCCAAACAAAATGACACCACCCGCTTTTATCAAAACTTCGGCGTTTTATAATTATGGGGAAATGTTTAAAAATAAACAAGTTTGTGTTGTCAATCTAGCATCGCGGCAGCGGCCGCACGGGGTAGCACCACGGTAGCGAGCACGGCCAGTAAATCAAAGGTCGCGCGATTGAATCCCGCCTGGGACAATAATTTTTTTATACGATTGACGTAGGTAGAATATTATTTTTTTGTTTTGTTCTAAAAACTAGTAAATAAAATGATTAAAAACAATATTATTTTGACTACAGTAAGTTGGGAGAAAGTTTGTGTCAGTTAACTGATACCGTTTGTTACTGGAAGTAACAATTTGTTTAACATTCTCGTACTAAAATGAAACTTTCTTCTTGTTTTATCTGAAAAAATATATTAAGGAGATTATTCTGCATATTTCATTTTTTTACACGACCATTTATAGCCCGTCTGGTTCTCCCAAAATCGATCAAAAAGTAAAACACCTTAAAAGTACCTTGTACCTCGCGAGGCTAGTTTGTCCGTGCGAGAGAAGCGAATCAGTCCATAATCCCAAGCTGCGAGCGAGCGGAACGAAAAAGCTCGTGAGCCGGGAGTGGGGGCTGGGGTGGAAACAAATTGTACTAATATATTTCGTCCACGTAAGCAGCTATTCAGAGCCCTCCTGAGTAGACCAATTTTCCCCTAAAACATATAAATTCAACTTTTAAAATTCGCTCAACTCACGTCAGCGTTTCAGCTGCGTGATCGAGTTATTTTACCTTTCCATTGTATTCAATAATTATTAATATGTGTCACCTTATTCATTGTATTCAATAATTATTAATATGTGTCACCTTATTCATTGTATTCAATAATTATTAATATGTGTCACCTTATTCATTGTATTCAATATACCTTCGGTCGCATGAATCAATAATTCGACCACGCAGCTGGACCGCTGACATGAGTTGAGCAAATTTCCAAAATTAAATTTATAGGCCTATGTTTTAGGGCTTCCACAAACAATTTTGGAAATAACTCTACTCACGACGGTGCTGAATAACTGCAAAATGCTTCGCACGCCAATCCTCATATTGGGAGTGTCTTCAATAATAAAACATTGCGTGCTTCGCACGCCATTCCGAAAATTAGGAGTTTCTTTAACACAGAAATCATTGCGTGCTTCGCACGCCAACCCCCGTATTGGGAGTATCTTCAATACACAATGCATTGCGTGCTTCGCACGCCAACCCCACGGTAAAATCCACCTCATGGCTTTGAACCGGGTACTTTTATGGTATTTTACGTTTTGATCGATTTTGGGGGAACCAAGCGAGCTATAAGGTCGCGTAAAAAAATAAAATGTGCAGAATAACATCTTGCATTTATATTTTTAGAAAACACACTAAAAAATCTTCATTCTCGTAGTAAAAATGTCAAAAAATAGTTACTTCCGATCAAAAAACGTACTTCCGGTTGTTGGATTTTTTGGCTAACGAACTCGTCTGAGCGACGTAGACAACCAACATGTGTACCAAATTTGAACCAAATCGGACTTAAAATGCGGCCGCTAGAATGTGAACACATATATACATATATATATATATATATATATATACTAGCTGACCCGTACGGCGTTGCCCGTGGTGGTTGGTATTTTCAGTCTTTTTAACGTAATTGTATTCTTTTTAAGAGTTCAGTCAGTGAGTGGTATTTGGCTTATATATATATAGATCTTAAATAATAAAAGCACATTGTCATAATAATAAAAGATCTGAAATAACCCCAAACCCCTCCTAAAATTTCTAAATTTTTCATACCCTTTCTTAGGGAGCACCTATGGCCCTAGAGGAAGATACATACCAAATTTCATTTTAATCCATTCGGTAGTTTTGAAGAAATCGTGATTTATTAACTTTGAACCCCAAACCCCCCTAAAATTTCGAATTTTTTCAAAACCCTTTCTTAGTAAGCACCTATGACCCTAGGCCCTAGAGGAAGCTACATACCAAATTTCATTCCAATCCATTCGGTAGTTTTGAAGAAATCGTGATTTAATAACTTTGATCATCAAACCCCCCTAAAATTTCGAATTTTTTCAAACCCTTTCTTAGTAAGCAAGCACCTATGGCCCTAGAGGAAGCTACATACCAAATTTCATTCCAATCCGTTTGGTAGTTTTGAAGTAGTCATTTTTTAATAACTTTGATCCCCCCAAACCCCCCTAAAATTTCGAATTTTTTCAAACCCTTTCTTAGTGAGCACCTATGACCCTAGAGGAAGCTACATACCAAATTTCATTCCAATCCGTTCTGTAGTTTTTGAGAAATCGTGATTAGTGAGTCAGTGAGTCAGTGGGTTTTGGCTTTTTTATATATAGATATATATATATGAATTTTAATGACACCCAAAAACGTGTTCTATGGACCATGATCGGTGCTCATTTGCTACTCCCGACCTTGGGTCTTACCATAAAGGCCACTGCAATACCTCATTTTTCCTATGGAAATTCGCTAATAAACCTTTTTTACTTTTTCAAATGTTTTCAATATTAATGTGTCATCATTTTATACGGTCTAAACTTTGCTTTCTGTGCCTCTAGAAACAAATCTTTAAACAAATTATTTAAGTAATAGAAGAAAACTAAACGTTAAAAATAAATTGTATTAAACCGTAAACAATTCTTTTAAAAAAAAATTATAAAATTTACACCTGTAAAAAGTTCTTAATCGAAAGAAACAAACAAATTAAAACTAATAAAACTTAGTTAAGGTGTTCTTAAAAATTGAGTTTAATACAAATCATTTAAACATAAGGAATACGTAAATATAATAGTTACGAAATCTCTTTACAAACCTTTATACAAATTGGTTTCAAGTTAAAGCGGAAAAGTAGTAAAAAAGCAATTGAACACTTTTATGAGTAGGACTATTACTAATTTTATATCGATCGTTCGGAGTTTTATCTATAAAAAAATCTGTTGATTATTTCTCAGTCACTTCCAAAGGCGTTGTTTGGTTTTTCTTCAAATTTTATATGATTCTTGAAGGCATTTAAAACGACGTGTGTAAATAATTTGTCGTCCTTTTTTACGCAGTTGCAAGGATGGTTAGGGAAAACAAAATCAGGACTGAAAACTGATTTGTATAATAGGTTCTGTTATTATTTGTGAAATTTCATTCATATCTCTAACTCGAATCTGATCGAGTCGTGTAGTTTAAAAAAAAAATGACATTTGCAATTATATTACTGATCGATATTATTTCAAGAAAACAATGAACTGATGCGAAAGAGGCTTTATGGAAAGGTACAACCGCATTCAGCGAATTTTAGTTTCGATAGGAATTAGAGAACAAATATAATTAGCGCTTTGATTTGACAGAACTATTACATTTTTGGATTAAAACGAGGAAATTATATCTTTATTTAACCCCATTTGATATCTCCTTAACATTAAATTAATAGTAAGAATCATATTAGACAAATTTCTCATTAGACAAATTATTATTATTATTAGACGTTTGTGTGACCTGCTGCCAGGGCATACTGCACCTAAACCATGAAGTCCTCTGTGCCCCATGTTCAAGCAGCAGTTCATATCAAACCCGCCCTTTTTGCAAAACGAAGGATTCCTTGGAGGCCTTCCTCTCGTTTTTAGCTGGTGTCAGGGCATCCTTGTCCCAGGTAGTGCTGCTTTAGTGATGCGAGGCCTTCACATTCCCATGGAACATGGAAAGAAGTTTCCTTCTTCTCAAACACGTTCGACATAATGGGTTGTTCTATAACCCTATCAGGTGAAGTTGCCTCTTCAGAGTTGTGCCTCATCAGTAGACGGACCTCACTTCAGACCTGCCAAGACACAGCAGTGTTCTGCTTAGTTGTCCATTAAGGCCATCAATGAAGCCATGTGCCTGTCTCTGACCTCTTACCATCTCTCTCCGTCTGTGGAAGTGTTCTGATTGGAGGTTTTATCTTACGCTTTCTTTCACATAGCCTCTTGATATTCCTATCATCAGTTCTGGGCCCATCGGGGGAGTTCCAGCTGATATTCTTGCAATTTTATCAGCTATTTCATTCTAATCTACTCCTTAATGACCAAGGACCCAAACAAGTCTTACTTGCCTACTGCTCGACAGCCGATCCTGCAGTAACTGGCACAATAGACAAATACTTGTGCATACAAATCTGCAATAAAGAACCGATTTAAGATTTTTCGTGACGTCTACTGTTTACAGAACTATCAGTTCATTTTGAAAAATCTCAAAAAATAGTTACTATCTATCAAAAAACGTGCTTCTGGATGTTGTAAGGTTTTGACTAACGAACTTTTCCGATGGTCTTAGCCAACGTGTGTATTTAATTTGGACCGAATCGGAGTTTAAATGCGAAGACACACATATATATATATATAACATTCTTAATGACACCACAATACGTGTTCTAGGGACCATGATCGGTGCTCATTAACCACTTACGACCGTAGGTCTCACCATACGGGTCACTGCAATATTTCCTATTGAAATTCCCACTCCTACGTCTGTATTTTACACACGATGGCTTTTTAAGTGGCTCGAACGAGTTCGTTAGCCATAAATATCCAACAACCGGAAGCACCTTTTTGACCAAAAGTAAATGTATTTTTAGATTTTTCGCACTGGAATGAAACTTTTTGGACATTTTATTTAAAAATTTAAATATAGGAAAAATTCTGCACATTTTGATTTCTTGCACGACCTTATAGCTCTTCTGGTGCCTCCAAAATCGATCAAAATGTAAAATACCTAAATAGTACTTGGTTCAAACTCATGATGAGGATTTTACCGTACATGTGAGTAAAAAATGGTAAATAAACTAGTAATGAGCAAATTTGTGAAATGTTAAGTTTTATGATCTTGTGAAAAATGGATTTTAATCTTCCAGTACAATTTCCATTTCTGGGACACACCTTAAACGAGATATAGGAATTTATTTGTACATTTGTAATATTTAAAATTCATGGAGTTCTCTAACTTATCTTTTATTTATGAAGCAACTGTATTTTATACAACTATTACCATTTATGACGTAAATATTAAGGTAAAACATGTACATTTTGATTTCCATTTATTTTAATATTTACCAGAACCCTAGTTATTTTTTATATTTTATGTAATATTAAAATAAGTTTTATAAAATGTAAACTTTAATAACACTTACGGCCATAACTTTATATTGTCAATTTATAACTTATTAGAGTGATATATATTCTGCAATTCATTATTAGCAGTTTATTAATATTTATTAATTTCTATTTTCTATTATAGATACAAAAGTATTTAAAATATTTAATATTATTTTTGAGTAACATTTCTTTTAAATTTCACTTATCTTTGGCACTTTAGCAACCATTTTTATTTATTTATTTAAAAAATAATAAATAAGTGCTCATAAAAACCAAATCGTTATTCAAGTTTAGTCATATTTAATAAGAATCAAACTTACTATATACTTTAAAATTTAATATGAATTTTGAGTGTTTGGTTTTAAGTAGTTTTTGTAATTATTATAAACCAATTTTTAAATTCAACGAACAACATTTTTTTGGGGGTAAACATAATTTTATTATTGTCTCTCTACCGTTATTACTTGCTCAGTTCTACAAAGAATATTATTTAAGTTTGTTTAAATTGGCAGGTGTTATAATTTAATATTTCGAGCAATACATTTTTGACCGTAATTTAAGATTTAATAACCCTTCAATACACATTCACTGTCACTCTTAGTTAAAAAGATAATATAATAACTACCTTAAATTATGAAGTTGCTTAAAGTAAATTCTAAGTCTTAACCATGTTAATAAAATTAAACATTCAGTTTCATGTTTAATGGGATTTTAACTGTCATTAGATTATTTTGATGTATTTAAAATCATTAAAAATAAAGAGAGAAACGTCTAAACAAGTCAACAATTAAAAAAATAAATGCATACTTTTTGTACTTTCGTGATCAAATGATAACTGCAATATAAGGTGTTTTAAATGTCCGTAAATGTATATTATTATATTTTAGTGTAATTTCAATGAAATTCCAAAATTTAAAAATATAACGTTTTTAAAACAATTATAGAATTTCTCTAACATCATATAATTTAAAAAATATTTTATCTAATGCTTAATGTCTGTTTTTATAAGTTATTATACAAATTATATCTGCTAGGATCCATGAAATAGGTTTTAGTAAAATTTTCTGCCAATCCTAACGTAACACTTGCACTTAAGTTTGTCCACGCGTTTCGGAGTTCCTATATTATAGAGACCTATTTCAGTACTGGATTCATCCGTTATGGAATCGTCTAGATATAGTTAGCCACGCCTCTCCTCCTACTACCTTCAGCTGCTTATGTAATCTGTTATGTAATATGTTATGTAATATGTTATGTAACACGTTATGTAATACTTCTACTTTTTTCATATTTTCAACAATTTTAGAGTTTGGAAAGTTATTTCTGATTGACTGTTAATTTGTCCATTAATAATATATTTTCTCCGTTCATTTTTAGTTTGAAAATTTCAATATTTTCCATTATATTTAACCGTCTTCCTTTGTTACTTTGGTGTAAGAGTTTCATTGATTCTTTCAATTCATATGGTATATGGACCTCATTTAATAAGTGTGTTGCGTAATTTGAATCTCTTTTTTCATATTTATAAGATCTAATGTGTTCCTTAAATCTTGCTTTTAGTTTTCGTCCTGTTTGGCCTATATAGTTGCGTTACATTTGCACTTTATTTTATATACTCCATTTTTTTCGTATGCTTCCCTTTCTTCTATCGACTTGCTCAATCTTCTCTTTATGGCGTTGTTCGTATTAAAAGCAGTTTTAACATTGAATTTCCCAAAAAAAAATTTCATTTTATATGTTTCTTTTCCAGTGAAGGCAAATCCCGCCCAGATATTTTCTTGTTTCTTTGTGACTTTGGTCTTATTATTTAAATTTTGTTTTACTTTACGACTTAATTTTCTTATTGTTCTCTTTTCGTATCCATTATTTTTAGCTATCTTAAATACTGTTTTTAGTTCTTCTTTATGTGCTTTCCTTTTTAAAGGTAAACTATATAATCTATTAATCATGTATCGAAAAGCTGCCATTTTGTGTTCCATTGGGTGGTTTTAATGTGCATTAATTATATTATCGGTGTATGTGTCCTTTCTAAAAACTCCAAATTCTAGTTGTTTATTATTTCTGGTTATTTTTAAGTCCAAGAAATTAATCGTTCTGTTTTCTTCTTTTTCCATTGTAAATTTAATATTTTCGTGGATTTGATTTATTTTTTCTAAAATTAGTTCTCCTTTATTATTTTGGCTGTCTTTTATTATTAATAGTGAGTCATCTACATATCGGATGTATTCTAAGCATTCATGTTTCTGCAAAAGATTTTCTATATATTTTTCTTCTAAATGTTGAATAAAAATTTCACTTAGTATAGCAGATAATTCATTTCCCATACCCAATCCATATTTCGGCTTGTACACAGTGTTGTTAAATTTAAATTGGTTCTGTTGTAGTATTATTGTTAAAGCCTGCATAATTTCTTTATTTAGTTCTATATTACTTCCATTTTCCTTTAACAAACTCTCTAAAATGTTTAGTGTTTCGTTTATGGGTATCGATGGATATAAGTTCTCTATGTCAAATTAAATTAGTTTATGTTCCTCTGAAACTTCAAGTACTTTTAATTTTTCTGCCAACGGCACCGTCATACAAATTGGTAAAACATATAGCAAACGTCATTGGAAATATGGGATTGTTAAAAAACAAATTTATAGTAAAAAACTCATTAGAAGTGAAAGTGTTACGTTAGGATTGGTAGAAAATTGTACTAAAACTTATATCTGTTTTTATAATTTATACAATTTTAGAATAATTAACAGATAAAGGTTGGTCAGATATGTTGACAATTCTTCTTTGGATGGTGTTAATCGGATTCTTCTTCAAAACAATCGGATGGAGGATAGTAGCTAAGTTAAAGATAATTATGTGAAAATTTCCAAATGTGTTGGTATATGATGCCGGGTTGAACAAACTAATTATTACACATAAATTAGCTATTATCCTTCATCGCTTATTTTTACCTTTACACCGTCCGATAGGGAATCAAAAGGGCTACAAAAAGGTAAGTAAATTTTGTTATTAAATGTATTGTTTTTGAATAATTTAGGTTTGAAATTGACAAACAGCCACTATTTTAAAACGCATAATTGGATAGAATTGATTATTTTTCTTGAGATATATCATTGTTAGGTTAAACTTAATGCCAAGTTTGAACTCAATCAATCAAATCCTTCTCTAGATATAAATTAATTTTTTAAACATACAAAACGGCGGATAAATGGAAAACTAAGCGTTCTCTTTACATTGACCCATAGAACAATTTCCTGAAGTTTGTCAGGGTTTCCGTGAATCATCCTATATACTTATCTTATTATTATTGGTAACTTACGAATGTTTTTTAGTTTATTGTGTGCAAGGAAAAGTGTATTAATTATTAATATCCGTATAAATATGTATGTATACATACTTATGAATATGTAAACATAAAATGTGTTGACTTTATTGCAGAAAGTTATTTTATCGGATATGGTAACACCTAAAGCTTAAACAAAAGCAGATGGCGTTAAGTAGAATAGCTCAAGTTACACCAATAACAACATACAATCAAGATTTATAGTTTTCCTTAAATTTAACCATTTAATACATGCAGTCAAAAGCTATATTTTATTGATATTCAAGTGCAAGATAATATATTTGTGTCACAATTAATAATACTCAATGCGTTCACTTTCATTTGTTTGTTTTGTTTAATAGTCATACTGTGCAGAATATACTAACTTTGTGGTTCAACCTTCTTTAATGGAATTGGTTATCGATGAGGTAATCATTCAAATAGTATAACTTAGATTTTGCAATTTTTCAATAAGTTTATACTTTCAGACTGTCAGGATTACAGGAAACCTTTTAATAAGGTAATAGGTAAGCAACTTAAACAGACTGTGTGATACAAACGTTTTAAAGTGTTTCAAGTAAAAATTAAAAAATAATAATTTTAAAATACATTTTAAATCTTTATTGAGCACTTTCCACGAACTTC
Source organism: Philaenus spumarius (assembly GCA_018207615.1). NCBI lineage: Eukaryota > Metazoa > Arthropoda > Insecta > Hemiptera > Aphrophoridae > Philaenus > Philaenus spumarius. The sequence goes on along the minus strand of JAGFPH010002677.1, from coordinate 84,519 downwards.
TTTTGTGAGTAAATTGTAGGAATATGGAAGTGCAGTTAATAGACTTTCTTGTTATTTGATTTCTTAAAGTTAATCATATTGACGCATTATTTCCTAGTAACAGAATTAATTACTAGAATATGTTTTGGTTTATATGTGTTCGTGGTTACATTAAATTATTCTAATTATTATTAAGATTAAATATTTAATTTTCTAAATTAGAGATTATTTATGAACGCATACTCAAATAATTAATGCAATTAGTTAAACAGTTATTCAGTAATTATTTAAACTAAATCTGTCAATTTTGTTGGGCATTCGAGTTAGTGAGAGCTCTAATGTAGTGGTTTGTATTTACACAAATACTTTAAATGGTATTAACATGAAGTATTAAGATGGTATTATTAACATGCATTGAAAAGGTTTATAATAAATCAAATTGCTTTATTTTTGTTTTAACAAATAGAGAAAACGAAGAGGGAATCCAATTTAATAAATTAGTTTAATTTCGATAAATTTTCTGTTCTTGGTCCAAATATATATTAAGTAAGCTCTCCTGAAATTATAAATTCGCCAAATTACATTGTATATTTTTTCTGCCAATATATTTTGTATATAACAATACGGAAATAGAATATTAGTGGGAGAGTCAAATTTTAATAGTATGTTGGTCCGTGGACAACAATGGGATGCATCGAAGTACAGTAATTGTTATAATTGTTTTAAAATAAAATATCAACCAATTGTAAGTAACTTCCAGTACTTGTAATATTATACAAAGTTATCTTTCTGTTTTATGTACGTATACAAATAATAAGCAATATTTCAAACTGATATTGTCGCCTTAAATAGCTGACTTTACACTACTAATTTTATTGATAATACTAATATTATTGTGAATGTAAATTCGTAAAATTTTTATTTAGAGCTCTTCTAATTTCTAAATAATAAAACTATTTTATTTTATTTTTATTTTTAGTCAACGTAAAGCTGAATTCGTATTTACTTTTAATTTGTTCTGTCACCTCTTGGTTTAAAATAGAACGTAAAACGTATTTATAAACAATTTATATTTTGTGACATAAAGCAAAATGTTCATAACAATTACAGCTACAATTTATAACATATATTCGTAATTATAAAATGTAAATTTTACTGACTTTGTTATTAAAGTTATATTTATTTTTGTATTATTTCAATACGTAATTGTTATACAATAAAATGTATAATAATGCCACAATTATATATTGCACATTGCTACAATTAATTATTTAGATTTCTCTAAGATCTGATACTTTTAATTATTATATTCTTAATATACTTCACAAATCAGTAAAAGGTTAAAGATTGCAAAGGAGCTTTAATGTAATTAAGGTACGTTTCATTTGTTGAACGTAATTAAATTACGTACATAAGTTAATTTTTATACTTTGATTTTATAAGAAAAGACAAAATTTTAATTTTACAGCTAAAATAATGAAATTATGATATTTATGGTAGGTTTTTGTAATAAGTTTTAAATGTTTGTCTTCTGTCCTCTTATAAAGTTTATATTTTATTTTTGTATGATACTAATTTCTTAAGCTAATACTAGCAACAATAGCACCAAGATAGGTACTTTCAAGTTTATTGCCTGTTCCATCTACATTACGACTTGCAACACGTATCTAAAGAAAATCCCTATCTATCCTTCCCATGTATTGTCCATATTTTACTTCATCACTGCCTTCTGAATATAAAACATCATGGAGGTTGAGTTAATAAAGGTTTTACTGTAAAACTCGAAAGTTGTAGCGTGCATACAAATTGCGGAGATTGTAAAATAAATAAATGTCAACATAATTTGCTTTAAAAACTACAAAAATAAAAATGTATAAATAGAAGACTATTTTCTTCTAACACTAATATTTTCCGCTTTAAATCTATACACTACTTTATCTCAAGCAAAATAATCGGTGCAAGGAACTGCCACATACTTTCTCACAAACATATTTAAATTACTAAACACTGTGACTTCATAATTTTAGGTGGGGTAAGAGAGGTGATTTATTATAGTGGGAGATAACTAATAAATATTATTATTATCTAGAGAGAAAACTATTCGATCGATTTCAAACAAATTTGCACCAAACACGTCAATTAGGCCTGTATAGGTGAACGAAAAAATGTTTTGAAAAATTTTGAAAAATAACCCCCTTTATGGCCAAAAAAACCCCAAAAATCAGTTATTATTATTATTAGCTAAACGAGAATTTTTAGAAAGATGTTGTTTTTTTCATATGGTATGGTACATTAAAGTCTACAAATAAGCCAAATTTTATAAAAATCGTTAGAGCCGTTTTTTTATTAAAAAATAATAACTGATGTTTTGGGGGTTTGTTTACCAAAAAGGGGGTTGTATTTCAAAATTTTTCAAAACAGTTTTTCGTAAATCTATACTATATGCCTACTTGACATGTCTGGTGCAAATTTTTTTTTAAATCGATCGAATAGTTTTCGCTCTAGCTTTGTATACATACAGACATACAGAAATTTTGTAAAGTAAAAACCCCTTTTTTGGACTCAGGGGAACACAAAACGGATATTTCCACAAAAATCTCAACAAGTAATAATCACCCCACTAAGACTTGATTCCACTAAGTTTTGATCAAAAATATACTCTCCGCGTAAAATATAAAACCAATAATCAACTTCTGATTTTACCATTGGAAAAATTACAATTATAATTTTGTTTTATTAAAGAGAACTTTGATCCATTTCAATACAAATCATTAGTTATAATTAATTAGATGTCCTGAGAAAATATGACTATTTTAATTAGTAAGATGAAAGAAAACTTAAATATATTTTATCAATGGCTTTCTTTAGTTACGTTTAAGCTTCAGTGATTAAACGATGTCTTTGTCCTTTGTAAATATAATTTCAAAATAATTTTAGAAAATATTTCTTCAATAAAAGCTAATTTGAAACCAAAATCAACCAATTTATGTAAAGAGCAGACTTTCTGATATAATATCTTCATGGTATTAATACTGTTTTTAAGGAGATATTTACTACATATTATATAATTATTTGTGTTTATTGTATGGTATTTTAGAATGTGTATTTTGAGTGAAATTATTATCAATATATATTTTATTAAGAACATAGGTATGACCAATCTGCCAATGACAACAGAATTGGATAAAGCTGTATAAAGTCATACATTTTATGGAAAATTAAGTTTAATGTTTAATGGATTTATCATGTTTTAGACAAATAAACCAATAGCAAAGTTGTATCTATCTAATGGGCTGAATATTATTTCAATTCAACAGACTGAATAAATAAATTGACAAAAGCAGCACAATAACATCGTTTTGGCAGAGTAGTGGTATTAATGCAGTATACCAAAACTGTAATCTGGAGAACTAATACCATAATACACGCAACTGAACATAAGCCAAACAAAATTAATTGACTGCTTCTGATAATTGTTGTTTTTAAATAGGAAGAAAATAAATTAAAGTGTACAGAAAAATATTTGAATTTGAAAATGGTTTCCTCACAAGTTATTAAAATCGTATTTATAAAAGAAAACCCATTAAATATCATAAACTTTTGACTGTTAGCCTTTACTTCTTTCTACAAATATAAATTTTGTTCGAAATTTAACTTAAATTACTACTATTATTACTAACTTTATGAAGCAACCATTTTTGTTATCTCCTATTTTTGTAATTGTAATAATAAATCAATTAATAAACATTAGAAACTATTAATAGCTTTAGTAAAAAATAACTAATTCGTATGATTCCGTGATATTTAAAAAAGTGTCGAACCAAGATAAAGCACCGTCAACTGCAGTAATTTTTAACTGTCATATGAAACCTTTTAACTGTGTAAATGCGAGATGTCTTTCAATGAGAATGGTTTTATTAGCTGAAAGAAATATGAGTTAATCTTTTTGATGATGTAATAGATTTACTAAAAATATTCACAATAGGTTATTGCTAGAAATATACAGAAAAACGTTAACTCGGCCATTACGACTAACAAACAACTCCTGATTTAGGAAGTAGTAAATAAAGTAGCCTGCGGTATATTTAGAAATGTATATATTATACGATTATTCCAAACAATTCTCTCATTTCACATGATGAGTTTAAATAGATATTTCTCTTTTTAGTTACAAGTAAAAGTTATAACTAGTTATAATTTATGTACTGTACCAGTTACTGGACGTAGGAGCTACTACAGCATTGTAAGCAGTAACAAATATTCCTATCATAGTTTTTTTTTTTTTTCAGTATAAGTAATGCTTTGAATATACAAAAGATGTACTATGATTTCCCCAACGGTCCAACTCTTTCTCTCCACCATCTCCAACCTAGTTATTGTACCGTTATCGGTCCTTTTAAAACCGTTTAGGTCTTTAAGGTATCACTTTCTCCACCCTATACGTAGTATATGGAGAAAGCATTGTTTTCGTAAAAATGTTCGAATTTGAATTTTCGGTTGAATTATCTGTTTTGGTGCTCCCAGAACCCCAAAAAATTGTTTAGTGCAATTATCTGTGTTGGTGCTCCCTGAACCCAAAAATATTTTTAGTGGAATTTTTTGTTTTGGTGCTCCCTGAACCCAAAAAAGTGTTTTTAGAGTGGTGTCTGTCTGTCAGTCTGTCTGTATGTATACACGACCAGAGAGGACACTATTGGTCCGATTTTCATGAAATTTGGTATGTAGGTACTAAACCCTAATATCTCCAGGCGTTTTTTTCATTTTTTTTAATTTTTAATTTTTAATTTTTTACCCCTAAAAACCCATAAAAAACGACAAAAATGCAAATTTCTCAAAAACGGCTCTAACGATTTTGACAACGTTGATTAGACAACGTGAGAAACACCGCGCTTCCCAACATCCCATCTACTACGGAAGCAAGCATAACAAATATCTTCAATGTAATCATGCGAACAGGTCATTTCCCTTTACTATGGAAAGGAGCCAAAATAATCACGACTCCCAAACCCGGAAAATCGGCTCTTTTTCCTGAAAATCACAGGCCCGTCTCTTTACTTCCAACGATTTCTAAAGTCTTTGAGAGATTAGTTTATTCCCTACTCACCTAGCATCTCAAAGACATCATTCGTCCCGAGCAATTTGGCTTTCGAAGTGAACATTCCACAACACTCCAACTTGTAAAAGTTCTCAACGACCTTTCTGATGGCTTCAACAACAAAAACCAATCTATTGCAGTGTTCCTGGACATATCAAAAGCTTTTGATAAAGTATGGAACGAAGGTCTGCTTTACAAACTAGCCCGCAGCCCAGTTCCTCCATGCTATGTACATCTTATAAGCTCATACCTCGACAGCAGATAGTTCCAGGTTGCTGTCGAAGGTACACTTTCCACTCCTAGACCCATCGAGGCAGGAGTTCCCCAAGGCTCAGTTCTTCGTCCGTTAATGTACCTTCTGTACACTAACGATATTCCAGTCATCCCCAAAGCATCACTGCGACTCTTTGCTGATGACGCTATGTTCTACTATAGGACTCTGAACCTGGAATATGGCTCGTCGGTCATTCAACAACAGTTGGATGCCCTACAGCCGTGGCTCAGGATGTGGAGAACTGCAGTGAACACAGACAAAACGCAAGGCATCCAATTTTCTTCACTACGTAAATTTCCTAAAGTCCAATTAACAAATCACAAATAGCATGGACCCGCAAAGTCAGATACCTTTTAATCACGCTTGTCTCTAAATTAAACCTGTCCCATCACTTCCAGCAAACTCTGTCAAGGGCTAAATCTGTCTGTGGCAGACTCCTTCCGGTCATACACGCCAAGAGCCCTCTACCACTTCGTATCAGATTGTCCATGTCATGTACAAAACATACATCAGACCAGTACTTACGTACGCAGCTCCAGCTTGGTACTCTCTACTATCTGTTTCTTGGAAGAAAAAGTTGGACTCCTTCCAGAACAAAACTCTCCGTTGGATCACCAACTCCCCATGGTACGTATCGAACGTCACCAGCTCTCAAGGGCACAAAATCTCCACACTCGAGGATTTCATCCTAAAACTAACAAATAGAGTCAAACACAGAGCCGAAGGGTATCGATACACACACAACCAACAAATCATCACTGACCCTGCTCCTCCGCAGGTCAGAAGAAAACGTCCCTTATGTCTGGTTTACGAACCACCATAAGTATCCAAAATCCAAGCTCAATTCTAAACATCATATTATACTTTCGTAGCCAATCCCAGCGTATTCCATAGATTCACCATCTCGTTCGCACTCATAATTTATTTCAAATTTAGTCAATAAATGTTCAATAAAGTCACTTTTTCAGTTTCAGACAAGCAGCCATTGTTCTTATAGAGATTATGTCTTTTAATCGAGACTACGGTCTCCCCAATTTGCAAGACGGAACTTTCAATGAACTAAGGAAGGATATATATTAGGATATTTCATAATAAAACTGTTTATTATTGATTACGTGTAATATGGTTTAAGTTCCAGCTAATGATATTTTTGGGAGCAAATATTTTCAAATTGTTTATATTGAAATGGTGTGTATAACTAATTAGCCATATTTAAACAATGATGTAAACCACTTTGCAGTAAGTCATTACTAAGATTAAAATCATGTGTAAGTTTTATATCGAATTGATTGCTAGTTTTTGAGTAAGCTAAATATAAATACTTATTATGTATAATTATTGTAAAATATATAACTATATTTTCTAATGACCAATGACAAATATCAATAATTTAAAGTCATTATAGGATTTATAGTAGCATTGCTTATCTCTACATACTGTTTAGTGCAATTCACGTCTGTAGTAATGGAATTAGTTCAACCGAATGACTGATAATATTCAATCACGATTATTCACGTGCAGTAACCGTTCCGATTTCCTGTAGATACAATGTACTATGGTGCTTCTGTTGTGGCAGTTAAGATGGCTGTACTGTCGCAATTATTAAGCTAATTAAAATGCATTTTGTTTAGATTATATGGTTGCTTTCTGTATTAGGGAATTTAAATGCTTGGTTAAATTGTATTAAATACAATTTAAAATTAAAATTAAAATTTTTATATTTACTTCATCAATTTTTCTGTCAAAGCATTTGCAATAGGTTTGTCTAATCTTAACTAACAACGAAAGTAATTGTCAAAACTTTTTGTTAAATAGTTTAATGTATTTCAAGTAAATGGATTTATGTATGGAAAAGTTTTTTTTAAACCAGACAGCAAACAAAAATAATTCTGAAGTAATTACCGACATGTCAGTTTCTGTTAACAACAAATTTCAAATATCAGTTTTATCCGAGGTTTGGAGACCGATTTGAAACGTTAATTCGATTTCCGCGTCAGCACCCTCCGGTGTGGAATTGGAAATCACTCGATCCGTAAGAAATTTATTTTCATGTATTTTTAAAGTATTTTTTATTTAAAAACAGTTCCTGTAAACCGGCAATTGATTTAAAATTTAATTCAAATCACCAAAAGCTTTTAAAACTTTTTGATATAAATACAATTCGTAAATAAATATTACTTGTAGGAAGTTTAATTGATGATTTTTCATGATATGAAAAGTAAGTATGGAAATGTAAATTTAAAATTTTTTTAGGTATAGCATATAATGTATTTATTGTTATTTGTATCTAATATCCAGGTCTCTAATTATAATATAATAGTACCATTCCTTGTATTTTTCCCTCAGTGCCCTCTTTTTGTTAATTTATTTAACGTATTTCCCACCATCAGAAAACTCTCGTTGAAAGGAGGTGTTAAAACATTAAGTAAAACACACAAAAACATATAATAGTGAAATAATAGTTCTGAGTGCGCGCAGATAACGGACTGACAGTCGACGTCCGGTGGCCGTATGATGTAGTTTCTAAATAAAAAAGGTTCACTAGGATTCAATATTGATACATACTACAGCTGACTGTTGCTGTACTTGTATAAACATAGCATAGGCAATTTTTACTTTGCAACTGAGTTGGTTGCGTTATTTCTTTTGGACAGGAATTACAAAGAAAATACATATAAAAGTTATTGCAAACAATCATTATCATTGAGACATTGCGTGTAGTAACATATAACTACATCAGGAAATTTTAATAAGTAGTTTGTTTCGGTACAGTTGCTGTGGAAACGCTAGCGTAATATTTGAATATATTACGCTAGCGTAACAACCTTATATTTATTTGTATAACGAACGTGGCCATTATAATTTATAATGGTTGATTTATAATTTAACCTAAAATTGTTACTAAAAGTTGATAATATTTTTAAGTCGTGTTTATTCGACCTTTTCAAAGAGTAACGCCAGCACTGAAGAGATAATGTATAATTTACAGTAAGTTTTAATTCACTTAGGTATATTAATTATTTATTCAGAAGAAGGGCAAGTCAACATTAAAGGCGACAACGAATTGAGACTTTGTTAACACTTGGTAATTAATTTATTACCTTAAGGTGTGACATTTTTAAGTTTTAATTTCGTTAACGTAGTAATTCAATAATTATTAATTAGATCTTCATTCTCTTTAAAATGGTCTTAAGTACTAATGTTCCATAGACTTTTTTATTTAAAAATCTAATTTTAACTTTAACAATTCAGTTTATTAGAATATACTTGAGTAATATATTTATTTTTGATGTAGAATTAGAGGTATAGACTATAAATATAAACAACAAAAATCTTAATTGTTCTTGAACTACATTGATATACATTTTTTGCTGTGATTTTGTTATTATTCAAGATCCCTTATTTTACATGAGTAGGAAAAATAAGTAAATAATTATTCAGTTTTATATTTAAACATGTCCCAATAATACGCAAATATGCTATAGAATATTATATTGCCCAAGGGTTGGTAAAGGGCTTAAAACATATAAACATTGTAATTCCTGTTAGGGTCTTCATTGTACTATATTTTCCATATATCACATTTTTACTATTAAATAAATTACTATTAGTTAAATTTTAATACTATATTAAGTTTCACACAGTAAATAAATACTTTACACACTTTACAGAACTTAGTTTAAGAAATTATTAATAAGCAAACAACAGCTGACTGATTAACTGTTAGGTTAATAAAATAATGTTTAACTAAAACAACTTTAGAAACTACAGTTAGCATTTTAATCCCAAAACTGCTAATAAAATTAATTTATTAGTTATAACATTTTGATATTCAAATAAAATGGTTGAAACGTTCTACATTAAATAAATAGCTGAAGAAAAAAACAGGAAGTGCAAATTAAACTAAACTCAACAAAAGAAAGACACATGTTTGGTATTTAATTATTGCAAGTCTCTTAAACACAATATACTTAGGAATGTCCTAAACATGTAAGGCTATAAGGTTGAGAAAAAATCTGTAAATAAATTGCAAAATTGCGTAAATAATATGAACAAATTAGAAATCAAGTTTGAAGAAACATGTGTGTACCAGTTGTCATGTAGCGATTGTCCTAAAATATACGTATGGTGAACTGGAAGATCGTTTAGTAAACGATTTAAGAAACACATCCTGTCATCCAGAAAAACCATGGTTATTCCAGCATAGAAAATACCATCAAAATGCTACGTCGATGATAGAAGGGAAAGGTTATGAACGCGTAGGAGCAGTTCGAAATATATAAGAGCTATGAAGTTGCACGTTATTTAACGAAAAACAGTTACCGGTACTAATGTTCGGATCCAAAACTTCATATCTCCCCTCCTACACATGTATACCTGCAGTACGCACCGGGACAACACGCTGTCTAGTCAAATAGTTTTTTTTTTATCATACTAGAGTATAATTGTTTTAGTGTTGTAAGTAAATATGGGCTAGTGTGATTTAGGAAAGGAAAAATTAAACAATAATTTAAGTTAATAATGGCTAAATAGTTGAAACTGAGACATTTTTATGAATTTAAATGATACTATATTAATGTTTATTGACCGAGCGTAAGCGAGGTCTCCGTTTTAACTCGACCGTTCGGCATTTCGTCTGTGTGTCTGTGTGTCTGTATGTCTGTGTGTCTGTGTGTCTGTCTCACGATTACGGCCAAACGCCTTGACCGATTTTGAAGATTTTTTGCATGAATGTTCCTTATTCCTAGGCCGAGCCATGTATATATACGGTTTTTTTCCAATTTTCATTTTTAACCCCTTAAATAAAACAAAAATGGCTTCCGGACCGTTTCTCTCAGTGTAAGCTTTTTTCCAAAGTTAGTTTGTGGCTTATCCGTAAGTCGAATTTAACAACTAATAACATTTTACTAATAGAAAATTTAATTTTAAACAAAAGTGTATTCTTGATTTTTTTCCGTATCTCTAACGGTAAGCTTACAAAATGGCCGTAAACTTCGAATTTGTTAAAAATCGTCCAAGTTTTTGTATTTCAACCATGTTTTTATACGTTTATTCTAAACCAATTCAAAAGTGTTCCTTAGCTTTTTTGTAGATAAAGGTTGAAAGAATTCATATATGCCAGTAAAAAAATCTGGAAATTGGTTGACCGTGCAGGCCAACCCTAGAACTTCCCGCTTAGTTTGAATTTTAAACGCTTAAAATGAGTTTTTTTGTTAAAATACCAAAAAACGAAAATTTGTGAATTTTTAAACAACGATAACTTTTGAATGCGTCGTTCGATTTTCATTTTTAAAAAAGCATTCTACGCAGTTTTTAAAGCACAAAAAGAAAATGTACAGGTTTATATTGATTGGTTGAGAAATCTGGAAGATATGTTAAAAAAATACCAAAAGATACCAAAAAACGAAAATTTGTGAATTTTTAAACAAAGATAACTTTTGAATGCGTCGTCCGATTTTCATTTTCAAAAAAGCAGTCGAAGCAGTTTTTTAAGCACAAAATATGGTTTTGTTATGATTTTTTCGCACGCTTTAAAGGTATTTTTAAAAAACATAAAAATTCCAAAAAAAATTTAGGTCATTTTTTTAAATTTCTTCGGATTGGTTCGATGGATTAACTCTCAAATCTAATCAGATCTAAGTTTTGATACACCCTTTCGAATGACATGTCGTAGAATTCAATCGGTTGATTCGTTTTTGAGAAACTGTACGACAAAAATTTATTTACACACATACATCCACACACGCACACACGCACACACACACATACACACACACAAACGGTCGGACACCTCGGCGGGAATAGTCAGAATGGCTTCCTGGGACCTCAAAACGTGGAGATTTAATGAAAACTCGACTTTCGAAAGTCGGACCGAAATCAATAACTTCCCTTTATTGGTAGCAGGAAGTTAAAAATTATTGAAATAAAATTAAGAAAGTTATTAGATCAAGAAACAATCACGTTCAGTAACGAAAGGAAAATGTTTAACTTTATAAAAAGTAGTAAAAATTATTGTAATTTTTTTCATAAATGTAAAAAAGTTTCGTAATTTAGTTCTAAATAGAATTGTATAAAAATAATTATAAATTTCAAATTTCTTATTTTAAAAACACTAGTTTTTATGTTCCTACTACAAGACTGCTAACAAAACTAGGCCTGTATTGAATAGTAATTTAGGAATATATAGTTTGCCCAAAAATGACATATTATTATAAGAAAGTGTAGAGGATAAATAAAACAATTGAACTGTATACCTGTAAATTACTATTCTAAATTTCATAAAAGTATTTGACTTAGCTTTATTGAATTACAAAATGAAATAAAACAAATGAAACCTCGCGGCGATAAAGGACATACAAAAAATGACCCTAGGACACCGTGGGAAGTGTTGCTACATGGGTTGAGACTAAAGTTGAGATCACTATCACGACGTTTTAACATCGTTTGTTTTCATTATTTCTAATATTGGAATATGATATGGAAGATATGGAACTGTAAATACATTGTTAAGTTTGAGTTATTTAAGTATGTAAATATTTAATTGTATGTTGTCCCTCTACAACGCGATATTTTTAGCTATCTTACGCATTATTAACCTAAATAAAACACAATGCCTCTAAAAGAAAATCTTTAGCAGTTAAAGCTCAAGAAAAGAAATAAAAACGAGAACTAGAAATACCGGAGTCGCGGGAATTGTAAATAATGTTTCACTGGCTAAACCTTCTGCTTACTTCCTTACTGGCACACTATTTTTAACCTAAGCTCAAAACCACATTTGTTATTTCAACGAGCGAGGTCTACTGTTCACAGAACTACTAGTATCATAATAACATGAAAATTATTGTGTTATTAATGTATTGTCGATAGGTTTTTACAGTTGTTTTCAGTTTTACCTTAAACATAACTAACTTTATTCGTATTGTATACTTGAAGAGAACAAATAAATAGGTACTTTTTTTAAATATAACTTTAACGCCTTTCCTTTATCTCCGGCTCTAAATACAATTATTTAAATGAGAGTAAACGTAAACGACATTGATGAGTTTTAAGATTTTAAGCTGTGCTTTACAGGCTAGGCGGGGAGGCTGAATAATTATTATGTCAGATCGAATATTAATAATTTCCAAATCACTTTTCTAAGAAAAACAGCACGAGGTTGGTAGAGGTATTTCTTCTCAGTTGTATTGCTAGGTTTATGTAGTTGGTATTCCTATTGCCAATATTTAAATTTAGAGTATTTGTACTTCAAATAATGATCACGAAAACAATGCTACCAATGCTACTGGAAATGTATCACATGGTAAAGTATAAGCTTACAACAGATATCATTGGTGGTAGAGTTGTGCACGACACAGTTTACATATTATGTAACCATCATTATTAAACAAAAACAATAACAATATAAAAATATTAGTATGATAATAATATTGTTTTAAGATAGAAAAGGTAGAACAATTATTTAATGTTATTTCTTCTTACTTATACTTATGTAATTTATCTGATAATACATTTGGAAATTAAAAACTACTTTATAAACAAATGACAACAAATTTAATCACCAAAAATGTTTACGTTCATAATAATAAAATACTAGAAGCATTGATAACATTATTTAATTAATTTGTATATTTTATTGCTTTATTTAGTGTCGGTATCAATGATCGGCATTTATAGATTACATTTTCACAGTAAGTCAGGTATCACACTACCACCAAGATAAAAAATGCAAGAGATTTAACTTGTCTTTCGATATTAATTACATATCGGCGACTTATGGTGTAAATGTTAAATTAATCTTTTATTTTAGTTAGTTTTAATGTATTGAAATTTTTAAAGTTTGTTTTAAATGGCACTAGCATGTTAATATTCTTCACAATTTTAATCATGTTTGGTTTATAGGTTTTTAAATAGTTATTTTAAGGCAGTATACCCTATAGAATAAAGATCATTTTAATAATTCAGAACTAAACTATCAAATTATAAGGAATAAAATTTCCTCTAATTATTCCAAATATAATTCAAAGAAAATACTATGCCACACCTGTCGAATATTTAAGCATTCACCTTACCGATAAGTAAGATTTAAACAAAATCATCCAGTTTGTTGTCTTAATATTTTATAATATTTGTTTTCTTAATGTATTATTTCTATAGTTGTGTACCGTAAAAAATATATAGTTAAACATGATTGTTTAGAAAAATACACACAAATAATATTTCGATTTTCTAGATAAATCTGATTGGAATTTAACACGACAAACACACTTGTGTAGTGAGTGCATTATTTATAAGTGGCGTTTTCATGCAAATGGTTTATTATGAAGTAGGCGATTGTTTACTGTACAACGTTGGAATATTTTCCTAGTTATGAACAAAAATTATATTTAGTATCATAATGTACTTATAATATATCTACAACTATATATTTTATGTATTGCAGCAATAAAATACTAATAAGGAGAAATAACCCTTCTCTCATAATAAAATCAAGAAGAAGTAATATAGTATGATAAAATGTAAATAAAAGATAAAAGATTTATGAAACCCCAAAAGAAGTTTAAAATATATCTATTTTTCTATTGTATACTAAGTGAGTGCGACGTATATTATGAAATACCGGGTGTCCCACGAAGAGGTCCCTATTGAGCGCGCTACAGACTTGAAATTCTACAGTCGTGACTAACACATATGTAAAAGAAATACCCCTGAGTATCACTTAATTCTGACTGATCCAAACAAAATGGCGGAAAAAAATCAGCAATCGTATTTTAAGGGTAAACCTACTTTTATTTGGAATAGGAACAGCTACAGCTGTTTAGACTATTTTAAATCTATCAGCTGACTGCGTGTATCCACAACAATGAACATATTTGGTAATAAACATTGGCATTTGTTATTAAGTTGCATTGTAAAGTGTCTTATGTACCATGCCGTTTTCAACTGAGCAAAAAGTGAAATGTTGTTCCTGGGCTATTGCCTTTGAAAATGATTGTGAAGCAATAAGGTGTTTTAGGGAAAGGTACCCAGGTGTAGTTCCACCGTCAAGGAAATCTATTCGTAAGTGGAAGACTATCCTACTAGAAACGGGGTCAATACAAAAAAAATACCATAGATCCTCCAACATAGAAAATGAAGAAATCGTATGCGCTGCTTTCATGGAATCTCCAAATACGCCTAATTCAGTAAGAAAGGTGGAATCTGCTACAGGGATACCGAAGTCATCTGTCCAAAGGTATGCCAAAAAGAACAAAATCAAACATTATAAAACTTATTTAGTTCACGGACTGCTTGAAGATGATCCTGACAAACGATTGGAATTTTGTTCGAAAATAATTGAAAAGACTGACGTAGATAGCAAATGGCATGAAGGAATCGTGTTTTCAGATGAAGTGACATTTTATCGAACAGGAACTGTAAACAGGCATAATTGTCATTACTATAACACAAAAAATCCACATACCTTACAAGAAGAGAAATTAAAATCAACAGGTATAACAGTTTTGGGCTGCTGTTACCAAGGATGGTGTTTTTTTCGTATGACATATCCCGACAAACAATGACTGGAGAAAAGTATGCATCAGTTTTAAACAATCACACAGTTCCTCATCTTTCTCAGCCTGAGATGAAAGACGTTTTTTTCCAACAGGATGGAGCTTCTCCGCATTATGCTTATGTGGTTAAAACAGTTTTGGACCAAAATCTTCCTAACCGTTGGATAGGTCGTGGCAGCAGCTTCATGGACTGGCCCCCAAGGTCTCCAGACTTGACTGTTTGTGACTTTTTTCTGTGGGGCTTTTTGAAGGAGAAGGTTTATTGTCATAACATTGCGACAGACGATGAACTAATGAGGTTGATCGAAGAGGAACTGTTGTTGATACCTCGAGAGATGTTCAGCAAAGCGTATGACTGTTTTCTATTTCGTTGTCATCAGTGCATTGCGATCGATGGACATCAGTTTGAATAAGGTTTATGGATCAAATAGATTTAATTTATTTATGAGTTACTTATATCTTTAATTCCCTAACGATGTTTAGTGCTTAGTAACATCGTTAAAATTCAATAATTATGTTGTAACACTTAAGCAAATAAAACTATTTTAACGAAAAGGTACTATTTCTTTGATATCCCGCCATTTTGTCCTAATGTGTCAGAATTAATTGATACTCAGGTGTATTTCTTTTACATATGTGTATGTTAGGACTGTAGAGTTTCAGGTTTGTAGAGTGTTCGGTGCATCTAATATATTAATTCAAAAATAGGGACCTCTTCGTGGGACACCCGGTACATTTACTAAATATTTAGATTTATTTACTATATTAGTAAATACATTACAATTATGTACTTTTCTTTTATTTGGTTATCCACTTCATTTCATATCAGTTAAACTAATAACGGGGTCACCATATATTGGGTAAATGGATAACCAGCAACTAGGTAACGCACTGGAGGGAGACTCTTCCCGCGCAAAACTTAAGTTTATTGTGCCCAATCAAAAACGAAGCAGAGATGGTAAATAATATTAAATGTTTAGTGCAATAATAATGTTTCACTTTGATTTTTTAGATACAATTTTGCAGTTTTTCTAGTATTTGCACTGTTTTTAGCAGTTTGATTTGTGCACTGTTTACATTTTTTCTTTGTAGTAAATGTCGTGGAATAGAGTCAATATATGAGTTTTCTTATTTTTTTATGAAGAGTTTGTAATTTTATAGTTTAGCCTTGTTAGTTTTTGTTTTTGTTTTTACCTTCAACCTTATATTTTCTAGTTTTTTGCTGTTTTCAAAATAATGTGTTTGGCAAGAACAAGTGAAATGAGTATAGAAAATAATCGAATAATAGCGTACGTAGATCTAATTTAAATGTGAATGTCAAAAACTATTTTAGAGGTTAACATTCATCTGTAGAAAATCAAATAAGAAAAGTTAATAATTAGACTTCATTATTTGTTAGTTTAACTTTTATAGTTTATATAAGTTAGATTCATTTGTATACTTTCACTTGCATTCACATTTGTTTTTAATTAAAATTTTAAAAAGGTTTTATTTTCCCTATAACAAAAAACATAACTCTATTGGGTGTGAACCAACCAATCAGAATGCTGGTCAAGTTTAAAATATTACTATACATCATTGGGATTCGACAAAAAGTTGTTTATTATAATTAACAACTAACCGTCACAAATCTTTTATTCATTCTATATGTAAACGCTTTTTCGAATTTTATTATATATATTATTTTGGCTTAGTTTTACTATATAAGAATCACACAACTTTTTAAAGTTAATATTCTACTTATTTGTTGATTAATTTTTTTTTTGTTAAAATTTTTTTAATTTTGTGTGTTTACACTCGCGTTTATGTTTTGACGTTATTTTTAGTACTTTATACAAAATATGCATCACAGCAATAATTAATATTTGAGAATACATTTAATTTTTATATTTTCACTTTAATATTTCGTACCCATTTATTTCAAGTATTGCTTCTATAATAAGCTATCCCGAGATAAAGCAGGTCATCAACAATTTGTATAATGTAAATCTACTCGGTTGGGGCAGCAGGCATTGCTAGTTAAAGTATAAGAATATGTTTTCCGACTGTAACACACAAAGCCATGCGAGGTGGTGACAAATACAGCAAGTAGGAATGATAATTTGACTTAGACTAGCCTGAAGTAATGTCTCAACTGTCCCAGGCTGGGTCTACTGATGGGAAGAAAAGGAATGATAATTAATATACTACAACGAATAACTGTTTTTGAGAAAATTCTTCGTTGGAGAATAAGTTATTTCCACCTACTGGAAGTCTTATAGGCAATCTCACTTTGTTTGGCCTAGGTGAAATAACTATGTGTCGAATATTCAGTTCACTGACTATTCTGACAAAAAACTTTACTTTATACTTCCAGTAATTTATTTTTAATTTTAGCTCAGTAAGAACACAAGTTAATAATTTTACTTTTTGTAAACCTCTGAAGAGTGAGTACACTGGAACTAACCTTGTAAATTGCTTATTTGTGCTTGCAATTATTTTATGAAATTTCACTTTATCAATTCTTAATCTAAAATTCATAAACTATTGGGATATTTGAATACTAGGTGTTTTTGTAAATAATAACCTTTTATAAAACAAAATAAAATTTTAATAATTTCTTTTTTCTAATTTTAAACATAAAACAAAATTCTTGTATTTCATATTTTTCAAATAAAACCAAATAATAACTTTCTTCTCAATTAAAATAATAACTTTTTTAAACTATAAGGCAGAACTAATCTCTTAATTAATTATAATTTATTTTAATATTTTATTTCTCAATTTAATTTAATTTATACTTTAATGAAAATTTGAATTTACGATTTAATGAATTTACTTCTTTAATTAATTACAAATATTTCTTAATCTAACATCCTACGTAACCCAGTATTTAAAATAAATTTATTTGAATTTACTTCAGGCAATTTAATGGGGACTAACGTATTTTACGCTTCTACCGACCTTTTCACACTTGTCCAGGCGTCGCGACGTTGTGGTGAAATCCGCGAACGCTGTCTAGTGATGACAAGCTACAGATGTTCTGCGTGCTGATAGAGTTGTCTTGTGGGTGAAGGTGGAGTCCTGTAGGGTTGTCTGGATGTATGATGGATGTCTTCTTAAAGATGGATGTGGTGATGCCGTGTCTGCTATCCCGGTTCGTCTATTCCCTCGTAGCTACCGTTGCATGTCCTGGTGGCCGCCTGGTGGTATCCTGGAGTCCTGTCTGGAAGCTATACGAATCACTCCATGTATCAGCTGTCCTGTAGGCTATGTTTTTCTTCCAGAAATCCCAAGTTAGGCCAACTTGTATAGACTAAGTTGCCACTGACGTTCTTGTAGAGTTAATTCGATGTCTATTGCTGCATCCCAGATGATAACCGCTATGCCGTATCTTCTTACTTGTTATAAAAATTTAAAGTTTAACGAAGAAAATACTCAGCTTCTAGCACGCTAAAGTATTTTATAAAAAACAAGTATCTGCTCTCGATGCGTCAACTTACATCGTAAAAATATTAAGGCTCTCGAGTTTCCCCGAGCAATCGTTTATATAAGGTTTTTCGGCACTATTTCATTGCCAACCTAAGCTTTCTACCACTATATTTCAATAATGCTTTAAAATCCATTTTTTCGCCAATTTCAAACTACTAGTTTACGTAACTTTTCATCCTGAATTTTATTATAATTTTTTCATAATTTTGTAACATGATTTAGCCTTTGTTTTAATTAAGTTTCTATTGTTTCTTTGAGTACGCCCCTTTTCGTAAACTGGTCACCCTGTTCTCCTTCCATCAGTCTCGTCTTTGGACCTCCCCTCTACTGTCTTGCGTTCTTATCTGGCTTCCCTCAGTTTTGTGCTATGGAAATTCTTTTTCCATATAACTCTTCCAGGGTTTTTCCGATTTTCCTGAAACTGACATCATTTTCCTCAGCTCGTTGTTACCTTTCCACACGAATTCGAGTGACGTTCGTACGACTCCTGGTTCGCGTACACGACCCGCGCGCGTTTTTCCGCGGCGATTTTTCCCGGAAAAGTCTTAATTTTACACTTCTTTCGGTTTTTCTTTTTCCACTTTTCTTGTCCATTGGTTTTCATTCACTAGCCGGATTTTCATCTCATTTCTGCTTCTGGTTGTCTTGCTGTGGAGTTAGGGACTTCAACGATTTTTCACAAACTAGGGTTTTACTTTACTCCCGAAACATATTTCAAATACTGGATTATTTTTACATAACTACTTCGTTTGCATACTATTTACTATTTTGAATTGTTAAAAGTTTGAGTTTAAATTTTCCATTAGCTGTAAAGGTGCAAATTCTATCACCTTTTTCCTTTTATAAATTTCCTAGTTTTTCTTTTACATTATATTTTACATTTATCAATACTAAAACTTGTTTTAGTTAGAATTTAAAAAACTTTATTTTTAACCTACTTTTTTATCCTTTAAACTTTATGAATTACCATTAACTTTTTTAGATGACAAAATTTCGCTAAAACTTATTTCACCTTTATTTTAGGCCTTTTCAAGAAAAGCCTAAAAAACCTTTTCTTTTTTAAATTAGAGGAATTTTGAAAATTTTCTCATTCTTTGAAAGCTCGTATCTTACGTAACTTTATGATTTTTTAATATCTAATCTTGCAGTAAATACACCCGCCGTTAGCGTAATGCATTTCCCGAAGATTTTTACTTTTTATTCAAATCTTGGATTTTGGCTTCCCGTAGGAATCTTTTAAGTAATTTTTATAAGTTCCCAATCCTTTTCAGACAGGCAGGGTCCAAAAGTTTAATTCTACCCGATAACAGACCGCCCGCGTATACATGCTGATCTCGTGACCTACATTTGGCTTTAACTCCCGGCAAGTCCATATTATTCAAACTTACAAAATTAATTGCAAATTTAAACTCAAGACCTACAACGAGTTTTGTCCGTTGTAATACATAGAAAGAAATATGTAGCAGTTCTTCGTTGAATGAAAATCTATGTAGTTTTGTTCGCCTTTAAAAGTACAGTTCTTTATAATATGTAAAATATTCTGCTACTATTTTTTTAATGTACAGAATAATATTTAAATATTACAATTCAAACCATAAGGGGACGTTCATAGTCATTGTTTCTTAGAGCCGTTGTCTTAAATGTTTTTAATTTAACCACATGTTGTGTTTTTCTATGAAATGCACAATACTTCAACAAATTATAATAATAAATGCATAAATATTCAAATTTTACATTAGATATTATTGTTAAATTGCAACATCTTAATGTTTCTTTGTAACAAAATGGTTAATACTACAAAATGAAGGTTATTGGTTTGAGAGTAGAAATTTATTTTGTTTAAAACTAAGACTGTAACAAATAAAATGAACTAGAGTGTTATTAAAAGTGAAGAATACTGTAGGTGTGATTAAAAGTGTTTATAGGTTAGATATAATTAATAGTTAGTCAATAATAATTAAGAATTAAAATAAATAAGAGCTAAGCACAATATCAATGTTACAAAATGAAATACTATTTGCCTGTAACATCTATGCAGTTTTAACTAAGTATAATTTTAAATACGATGTTTCTGTAATTATAAATTATAACAATGTAAGAGTCACTATTATGAGTTTCGGTGATTATAAAATTGTATTTTTAGTTGGTTGAAGTTTATTTAATTAGTAGGGAAAATACTCGTGTTATGTATTTAATATTTGTATATTTAACCGTGTACTCTGTAGAGGATGTGCCGGTAGTGTTTGAAATTTATTTATAATAACGAAGTCATAATATCATTCGGAACCCTTCCTCAAAATCCATTAAGATGGTACAGATAGTGCCAAGTAGCGTGAAGCGTCACTTGAGCATGCGCTGTAACGTCTTACCCACTCCTACTCGAAGTACAGTCAACACCAAAAAGTGTTGATATACAATCAACACGACTACATAGCTGACATGAATTAGGTAGGGCAGGCGGCTCTGACTGTACTCCGCCGCGAGAGGGGAATTGTGGTGGGAGCCGGCGTAGGAGACTTGCACCCCATCTTCGCGCTCCATCCCAATTGGCGCTATCTGTAGTATATATATCCAATATCTATAAATTTGAAACCAACGAATACAAGCCAAATCTAAAACATAACAAAATATTAGTTGGGCTACAATAATTTACGCATTTTCTTTGAAAAAGATAAAAGTAGATGTTTTGGTTGATCCAGCTTTGAAATCCAAACCAAACCAGAACAAACAAAAAGATAAAATACAATAATTATTTACACTTTTTAACACAATATATGCCTTAATTACGAATATACGGCTTATTAAGAGAGTTGAATATACTGATGAAGTTTAATAATATAATAATAATAATATTATTAATAATTAATAATAAGATGTAATACTTTTATTATTTTAAAACTCATTGTGCATTTATAAAAGTATCCTTCTGTGTGACGTTTTTATAATTCAAGTTATTTACTTATTTTACATGACGTTTTTCGGAACTAGTTCCATCTTAAGAATGTTACTCTGTTGAGGTCGTTATTACAATAAAATAAATTAGAGTACAACATAACACATATACACAAGCACAATAACACATATAATACAACTGCGAGTGCACACCATAGACCTAATTTCATCGAATACCTTTATTATTTCTAATACAAATAAAATACTTACAAATCATCCCTATACTTAGCACTTACAGTTTTAAACTAATAACACCAGTAAAGCTATGTTTTTACATTTTATCTATGTTTTTATAATTTCTGCTTCTAAAATCTATTACCACTTAAAGTGAAAAAACGAATTCGAAAAACTTATTTATTCATTTCAGAAGTTTTAATGCTTTTAAAGTTAATTAAAACTTAAAAGTGGTTATTTAATGTTATACAATTTATACTTACGAGTTGAGATAAAGTCTCAGTAGAATACCTTATGCTATACTCCTGGTGGAAGCACAAGAGGAAACTAGCCTTTGTGCGAGTTTAATTTCCGGTTGTATCCATTCTCTGAGATAGAGAGAGAGATTAGCTTAAATAAAAGAGTTTGAGGAAAACTATTTTAAGATCAGTATTACCTTTATTAGTAAATCGTACCTAAAGAATACATTTTTGCATTCATAACATACGGTATGTTCCATCCTACAGTTTGCATTAAAATAAATTTGTATTTATAGTTTTATTTCCAAACATTTTATTAACTTCGATTATGAATGTGTAAATTTTGTGTTATATTAAAAAAAGTATCTACTGATTCTAAACTTCTGAATAACTTTTATCATATACAACTTGTCAACAATAAAGTAATTCTATTAGAAATGTTGCTCGTAATATAAAAAAATTATACTCTCATTTTCCTAACGTAGCCTACCTTGGTTGTTTACAATTTCTTTTTCTAAGTTAAACGAAAAATAAAAGACATACTTCTTTTTAAAAGTTCATACAATTTGCTTACTACTTTTATAACTATTTACTCATTGAAGTTAACTAATAAAACTTTATAACTTCTACAATAGTTTTAGTATTTCGGCTTTCTTCTTTTGTTTTTTCTTAAAAGATTTTCTGATAAATTTATCACTGAAATTAATATCGCCGCCAGCAATTATTTCGATTCTATTTTACCTTTTGTTGAAATTTATAATCGAGTAATATCCATTTCAAAGTAGGGTGTTTCAAAAGTTTACCTGTTAAGGGTAATATTTCCAAAATATATGATTACGTTTAAACTTTTCCCATCAACCATATCTCCTGAGAAAAATTATGGCAAAAATTGTAATAATGTATTCTTTAATGTAAAAAAAAAAAACAACAACTAATAATATCATTTGTTTTAATGAGACTGATTTGAAAATGTTTTGAAAAATATTTAAGATTTAAACGATATTTTACATTTTCTCTGCCAAACTTTTAAAGAAAAACAGTAGGTGGAAGACATTTTGGCAATGAAAAATCGTCAAAGGCGTCAATGATAGCATGCATTACATTTAAATTACAATATACAATAATAACAATTTATATGGTATACCAGTAGTTGTAACTCCAGTTAGTCACTAGTCATTTGATAATTTATTATATTTGAATCAAGTTGTAGGAATCAAGAATTCACTTTCTTCTCATTAGGTAGGTAAGGTTAATACTTTCAATGAATGTTCCCTGCAACTTACGAAAATCTTATTCAGAAGAAACTTTATAGAATGCATAATGCGTTATATTTTAAGTAATTAAGTCTCATGATTTACTTGTTTTGCCTTACTTTACTGTATATATTATACAACAAACTAACTGTCTAAAGGACGGACCAGAGTGTATGGTATATCTAACATTTTATATTATGAAAAAAAAACTGCATAGGAATATTTATTCCCCGTGTGTCGTGCGTGAATTTAAAAGTAAAGCGTTTAAAGAGTTAACTCGACGTTTCTTGATGTGCTTTTAATAAATGGAAATCGTATTAAAGTTTTTAATTGATTTGAAAATGTCTGAAAAATAGTCGAAACGATTGTCATGAACTAAACAAAGAACAAAATAGGACAGTGAGCAGCATTAACGCAATATTTATACGATTATGTCTGCTAACAAATTCATCAAATACATAACTTTATGTAGAACAACCAGAATAGAAAATTAAAACCATTCGTCAAAAAGTAGGCGAAATTTGTGTGAGTTAAATACATAGTGTTACGAAATGGAGTGTGTCAATATATTTTTTATTTAAACCTAAATATTTGACAATAGTAGAATAGCACTTGTAGGTCAATTGGGGTAACATCGCTGTGAGTAGATATTAATTAGGGGTAGTGTAATCGCGGAGTTACATTTTTAAGTAAACCAAAATATAAGTAGACAACTTACTGTAAATAACAAATGTGATGGGGCGAGGCGAGGAGTTTTGGAAAACAAGGGATTTCGAGCTCCGAAGTAAAGAGAGGGGGCGCATTCTAAAAAAAAAAAAAAAGAAAAGGCGCTTTGTACACCCAGAGGCGCTATTGTAGGTGCTACCAGGGCAGGACAGAGGTGTTGGCACATTTTTTTAATGTTAAATTGTTAATTGTTTTTTGTTAAAGGTTACACTATTTGTTTATTGGGAGAGTAATTTATTTAAAGAAAATGTATATTTGGGGAGTAGAAATATATACTTAGCCCGTAATATATAAGCAATATATTTAGATTAAGGTTTTTATCACAAAATCTTTATTTAAATATACGTAGAACTTTTAAATAATAGGCCTATATACGTATCTACATCTAAATAATTTAGATATATTTATATTTATAATATATGTTTATAAACCTCTTACTAAATTAGAGGAAAGCTACTTGTGTTAAGGAAAGCCCCTTTGTAAGTAAAGTTTCACAAATAAAAGATTTCTTAATTTACGTCTGCTATTTCTTTAATATCAATAATACTATTATATATGAGCTATTGACTTTAACAGAGCTAGTCTATAAATAAATATTATATGAATTATTCAACCATTAGAATATTATCTAAAACAAACTTATAAAATTAAATGCCGTAATTGTTGTATTTCTCGAGGTTCTGATAATTGTAGTTAATAAAACAAGTGTATTAAAGTAAGTAAAACAAATGTATTTTATTAATTATGAATCTAACATTAAGCAAAAGAACATAACCGTTAGCGCTAGGCCAGCCATCTTGGCTCACTGAACTATACAGTGCCAACATGATAAAATCATGTGTCTGATTATATCAAACATCTCCTTTTTTTTATAAACCAAACCAAATAAATTTTTCTTTAAATAAATCAAATACATTTTCCTTAATCAACTACTTAAAGTAACATCATGTTTTTATCAAGTGAACTCTGATTGTGATTCACTTTTACAAATTGAGTCATCAGGTATATTTATAAGCTTCCTGATTTTGTAAACAACTTTAGGAATATTTTCAAAGTTAGGAGACTCTTGAGCTCTCATTTTCATATTATGTTTACCAATTTCAGCTTGATCAGAATTATCAGATGGAGAATTTATATTACATTCTGGGTTATTAAGACAAGGTGGTTTATTTTTAGATTTTAATAAATATTTTCTGTTTCTCCTAATTATCCTCCCATCACCCTGTTTGACTATAAATTACCTTGGGGTATTATGTTTGTCTATTATTTGACCCATTTCCCATATTTTCCCTTTTTGAATTAAAACTGAATCTTTAGGGTCCAAGTCTGGTAATTTTTTAACATTCCTGTCATACAATTCTTTCACTTTATCGTTTTTTTCTAATAGTTTAGCTTTAACGTTTAAGTCATAATGTTTGTTTGTTAGTTACGTATTTAGTGATGGTATTTTAGTTTTTATCCTCCTATTCAGCATTAGCTGAGATGGAGATAAATTAATATCTCTTAGTAAGGTATTTCTGTATTCCATAAGTGACACATAAATGTCTTGATTACTTTCAAGAGCCCTTCTAAGCATATACTTTATAATTGAAACATATTTTTCTTGCAAGCCCATTAGAGAGTGAATTGGACTTGTTATTGTTTTAAAATCCCAATCCCTTGCAAAACTTTTAAACTCTATGCTATTAAAAGGTACATTTTCAGAAATCAAGACATCCGGTATACCAAATCTAGCAAAAATAGACTTAAGTTTTTTAATAACTTGACTTGTTGTTTTGCTTTCCAAAGTTACTACTTCTATCCATCGAGAATAATAATCTGTTAATACTAAAATAATCATTTGATCCATACTGAAATAAATCACTAGCTAGTTTCTGCCAAGGCCTATCAGGTGGTGGATGATTAGTTAGTGGTTCCTTACAATTACTTTTACGAAACTTTTCACAGATTTTACATTTAAGTACAAATTTTTCAATATGTTTTGACATTCCAGGCCAAAATACCAGGCCAAAATCTCTGGGTAGTGATTTACACTTTCCTATGCCTAAATGACTCTCATGTATCAAATTCAACATACAATGTCTCAATGACTTGGGTACTATAAGCTTATCATCTAAAAACAACAAATTATCCTCTACAATAATGTTATCTTGTAAATTAAAATAAAAACGAATATCATTTAGACGAACGCTTATTTCTAGATTTTGCCCATTCATTAAAAACATAAGATTTAAGTGTCTTAAGGACTGAATCTTCTTCAGTTTCTTTTACAAAAGTTATTTTCCTTTCTGTTGTCATTGGTAAGTAGCCTACTTACTTAATGAATGAACAACATAGTTCAGTTCCGGATCATCTTTAACCGGATCTTTTATGAATGCTCTCGATAGAGTATCAGCTAAAAACATTTGTTTACCAGGCACATATATTACATTTATATCATACTTGATTAGCTTAAGTAATAACCTTTGCAATCTAGAGGATACCTTAGAAATATCTTTATTTACAATAGCAATTAATGGTTTGTGATCGAACATGAATCAATCGACCATACGTTATTTGATGAAATTTTTCTAGACCAAATGTAATTGATAACAACTCTTTTTCTGTTTGTGCATATATTTGTCCTGTTTCTGTCAAAACTTCTAGACCCATACGATATAGGATGTCTTTCTTGAAAAATACAGGCACCAAGTCCATCCTTAGATGCATCACACTGTAGTGTTAGCGGTTTTGAACTATCAAATATAGATAGTACTGGAGCTTTGGTTAATTTTTCTTTTAAAACTTTAAGCGCTTTTTCATGTTCAGGCAGCTACTGCCAACTAACATCTTGTCTAATTAAGTTTCGCAGAGGTGCTGTTATCACTGATAGGTTAGGTATGTATCGTAAAAGATATTTTGACATTCCCAGTAATCTCAGTACATCTTTTTTACATGAATGCTTCTCAATCTCTAATATCGCTTTAACATGTTTAGGATCTGGTTTAATTCCGTCATGTGAAATAACCTGACCTATAAAACTAACCGATTTTACCCTGCATTGTAATTTATCTTTGTTAAATTTAACATTATTAGCTTTAGCTCTTTGTATTACTTTATTTATTATTCTGTCATGATCCTGCTCATCAGAACCAGCAATGATCAAATCATCAAAGTAAATTTCACAGCCTTCTATATCACCGAAAATGTCAATATTTCTTTTCTGGAATACTTTTGGGGTTGAACATACCCCATATGGTAATCGCTTATATCTGTAGGCCTATCTCCCAAATGGAGTATTAAACGTACATAAATACGAGCTAGTTTAATTTAGTTCAATATGCCAAAAACATTCTTTTAAATCTAATACTGTAAAAACATTTTTACCACTTATACATTATTTCCTCAGCTTTAGGAATTAAATATTGTTCTTGCCTAATTGCCTTGTTTAGGTCTTTAGGGTCTAAACATAACCTTAACGAATGGTTAGGTTTTTCAACAATAACTAGGCTATTTATCCATTCTGTCGGTTTTGTTACGCGAGTTATTATCTCTTTTTTTTCTAAGTTATTAAGTGTATCTTTGGGTCTTTGATGAAGGCTCAATGGTACACGTTTAGGTGGATGTATTTTGGGCTCTACATTTTCTTTTAATTCTATATTTAACTTGCCTGGAAATTTTCCTATTCCACTAAAAACGTCTAGATGTTTTTGAATTACATCACTTTTGTTTTTATATTCAGAAATATAGTTTATGCCTATCTTTGTAGCAATTTTAATTTCAGACAATCACTTAACCCTAACAATGGTATAGTGTTTACATTTACTACCATAAATTTGACTATTATATTTGTACAATTTCTTGAAGAACAATTTACAGTGCAAGTCCCTACGGGTTTTGTTTTGTTATTTCCCCCAAAACCTGTTAAAATGGCATTTGTTTTGTTCAATTTGCCTAGATTTCTGCTTTTAAGTTCCTCATCTATTTTTAATGGGAATTTGTTTCTGCCCCTGTATCCCACTTCTGACACCATGTTGTATTCGTTGAGGTTCTGATAATTGTAGTTAATAAAACAACTGTAGTAAATTAAGTAAAACAAATGTAGGCCTACTTTATTCGTTAAGAATATAACATTAAGCAAAAGAACATAACCATTAGCGTTAGGCCTGAACTATAAAGTGCCAACATGATATAATCATGTGTCTGATTATATCAAACAGTAATGTAATTTTTATATTAGTACAGACCATAATACCATAGTACACACTCGGGAAGTTACGTAGAGTTTTACTCCTGTTGTTTTAATTAATTTCACTTTTCTTTGGAATCTCCACTGGACCATTGAAAAAAACTTTATATAGTGTGAAGTTTTATCACAGACTATTTCAGCCCTACTGTCGCATGGATCACATGCACTTTTATTGTGATGAATTCAGATGAAACATATTTTTACATTAATCCAATCTACGCATTTAGTGGTTTAGCTTTAGTTATCAAAATAGACTTTCATCAGTTCATATTATTCTAAGGGTTTTTATGGGAAAACAACTTTAATACAAAATCACCTCTCCTACCCCACCCTACAAGTCACCGTGAATCTGTTTAATAATTTAAATATGTTTGTGAGAAAGTATGTGCCAGTTCCTGGTACCGTTTATTAGTTTTAATACCAGCATTTTTAATTTCTCAGAGGTAAACTGTTTCATTCAATGTTTTACAAACTTTGTACCTTAATATTTTGTAATTATTATTTCATAACATATCCCTTTTCGGAATAATGCTTTTGTTCTATGGTTTAACTTCAATTGAAAATAGTTAGGAATAACTACCGAAACCATTATAATTTTTCCAGAAATAAATTATTAAAGTAATATTGAATTAATTCTATAATGAATACATATTTTAGCACAAGTCCAATAAGTTTTTTTTATATAAATAACACACTTTTTGACGTAAATAAGGGTTGATTGGTCAAATTTAATTATTAAATGCATCTATGTTGATTATGGCTCAATTCTGGACTAGGTCTATTCAGATAATGTAATGATAATAGGCTAATTTGGACATGCAATCTCGTCACGTGGTATTACAGTGTTCATCCAATCAGCCAGGTAAGCTTCCAGAATATTTAGAGCTTGGACACTGAATAATCCTATTTTAATCTGTATATCCCACCATAGGCGCAACATCGTGTTTAGTCGATATACATTTAACGTTTGCCAACAACACAGGCCTCTTAATTACTGTTGAAATAAGAACAACACAAAATATTAATAATTTAGAGATGTTATAATGATTTCATTATATTACAAACAATGCAAGTGCTTCCAGTAAGCCGAATACTAAATGGCTTTATTTTGTTGAAGATAAAAACATACATTAAATATTTTGTTATTGTTTTCCTAAAGTTGATTTTTTTAAAGCTGGTAAACAATTAAAATTAAGTTACCCATAATAAACAAAAAAAGGTCCCACACAAATATGTATAGCTTGACAGTAAAAATTAAAAAAAGGCTCTAATTATGTTTACATGTTTGTTATGATTATGTATAATACATTGGAAATTTAAATATTATTACATTTGCATTATATTTCTGACTTCAGTTTATTGGTATTTTTAAAATTATATTGTCTAGGCTATTCCTTTTCTATTGATCTGGAATTTAGGTCAAATCCAAACAGCTATTTTGTTAGTATTCTACAGTGGTCAAATACATGGAATTTGTTCCGATATACCACCAATAGGATGTTTTATATATGAAATCATGCGTCAGTAATTTCGTAATGTCTAAGGCACACAATGAACAAAAATTACAATTTCTTAAATAAACACATACTAGGTAAAAGTGTATCTCATAAAATACCTCAGCAATGATTAATTTTAAAAGGAACGTTTCATGAAAGGCGATAAGCAGACATCACGAATAACTGTTATGTTCCAAACACTGTTAGGTTAGGTTAAATTGAATGTAAAACAATTACTACATGCTATCAACACAAAACGACTCTATTAAATAAAAACGTTAAACTTACTCACCAGTTCTGAATTCATGCAACGATTATTCCTCTCAATAGCTTAAACGGTTTATTCAGATTTGATGTGTATTATGTTTAACTTACTTTATAATTTTTTACTTGCATAAAATATTTCTACCCTTCGAAAAATATAACATAACATTTAACATGTTCCTTATCTTAAAAAAATCCATTTAGGTTACTAAAAGAAGTTTTATTATGTATAACAGTAATAATTGAGATGACTGTGATGGAAACTAGAATGTATATTCCGTGTACTGATTGTATATTAACTGAATACAATTTGATGTTCATAGTAGTATATTACAGAAAGGACTATGCAGCGTCCTAACTCTAATTATTCAGGAAGCTTACCTGATTGGATGACTGTTGCAAAACCACCCTGTCTTGACAGCATTTCCACCCTTAGCTCAATCACAATACCTTATCTAATTAGACCTGATCTAGAGTAAACCTATCTGAATTTAATAAAATAACTTGGTTTGATCAATTAACACTTATTTACGTGTGTTATATAATTTTATTATGTTAACAAAGACGAACTTATTAAACTTGATGTATTCTAACATTGTTATTATTATTCTAATAGGACAATTCTACTTCAAACATTTATTTATAGAATAATAGTGAAGCGGAAGTGGTTTGCAACTATTTTCAATGTTAAGGAAACATAGAACAAAAATGTTATAATGAAAACTTGCATTTTATAACGAAATATCATTCCACACTGAAATAACAAGTTTAAAACATAACAAAATATTAGGGAACCAAGTTTGCAAGTCGAGAAATGAAACAGTTTTCATTTGACCCAATTGTACAAAAAGTAATGTAGAAAATGAAAGACAATAATTAGAGTAAATTATTTAAAGTAACTTACTGTATTATTAAAAATAAATAGTTTTTCTTTCAATAAAAATTTACGACGTAAAGAAATTGAATATTTTAATTTACCCAATTATTGAAACCTTAATACATTTATTATTTAATACTGCTGATTGCAAGGAAAATGAAATAAAAGATAAAAAGGACATATTTTACTTAACAGTTTAACTACTATTTTAAAATATATTTTTTTATATGAATATATCAAAGATAGGAAAGAAAATATTAAACGAAGTGCTAATTAATTATAAAATGCATACAAATATAAACGAGGAAATATTTTTATATTTTAAGTGATCACATCTATACATACAACTTATTTAATTTTTTTTTAATAGAGGTAATTGTAACAAAAATTACTTAACGATAAAATAGTTTAAACTTTATAACAACAGATACTGAATAAAAAATTCGGTCAAAGAGTTAATTTTACTAATACTTACTACAATCATATATTCAATTTGTTATTAATTCAGATTTACTGCTAATTAAAAGTAAACATAGAAACTGTGTATGTGTAATACATATAAGCCAATTGTATCTTTTGTCAAACAAATATTTAGTCAAAAAATTTGTTACAAACTTGGCTATAACAAATTTGTTTTCTTTCGATGGAGTGGAGATTCATTAGGCAACATTAGAGAGCACGCGTTCCCTATAGTATGGGACTACCAGTTCATTCGATACAACAATATTATATCTACGTGTTTAAAGGTAATTAAAATAATTAAATAGAAAAAGGTTAACCAAAATAATAATAATAATAAACAAAAAATAAATAAACAAATGGAAGAGTGACATATTGAATTTTTTTTTAATAAGTTGACAATTTAAATATGCAATTTTCTATCAACAACTACGTTCAAATGTATGTTAGTGTTTTAATAAAGGAATGAGGAAATGTGTAGACATTAACTTATTATTGTATACTCTTTTGCCTCGGATTATTTAAAGTTGTGTTTAAATGTTATTTTTATTTAAGGAAAGATTTATTGTACTACAAATATTACTCAAATTCAAGCAACAATTTAATATTGTGTGCATATATATTACGGTGAAAATTTACATTTTAATAACGATTATTATAGCTTATAACGTGGTATTATTATAACGTAATGTTTATGGATTCATTATTTTAAAATATTTAAATACATCTTAATGGCAAAATTGTTTGTATTATAAAATTATATTTAATCATTTAATTGCTTATATATAATTATAAAATTTAAAAAAATAAAACAGAGTTATCATAAAAGTATTTGCACAGTGTACATTTAAAACAATAACTGCTACTAACACTAATAGCTGCTACTAACACTACTAATAATACTACTAACACTTTTACTAATAGATAAATCTGCCCACTGTGTTATTGAAATTATGTGTAAACTGGTATATTTATTATATAAAATAACATGACACTAAAAAATGTAAAAATAAGTAATCAACACGATTATAAAATTGAACAAAGACTGTTTAAATACTAAATTAGTATTATATATTGTGGTTTCATTACAATTGCATACATATTGTTAAAGTGTGGAGTTTTATTATAAGTATTGTCCATGTATTATATTTTAATTACAACGTTACTTATAAATAGTGTGGATAATAGAGTAAATGTTCTCAATATGTGAAAATGTATCCTTACTATTTCTTAAAACTTATTTTATTTTAACAGTTTAAAATAAAAATGTTTACATTTACGATCTGCATTTAGTGTTGTGTGTCTTACAAAGAGTTAATAATTTAAACAGTTATCTATAAATGATTCTATTTTACAGTTAAAGTTCAACACAAAATGATTTAACAGTTACATTCAAGTATTATGCACTACGAAACTTGTACATCAGAGAATTCACAATTACCATTTGTTTCATTGTGTTACAAGTTCCCACTTTTCAAAAATACAGGTCTACACTTAAACAAAACATAAACTAGAACTTGAAAGTACAAATAATTGTTTCAAATTTTGAAATCAGCTGATAATGGAAATATTATAGCAAACATATGATTACTGTACAAACAGTAAACATATTTAATTATTATTTATTATGGCTCTCCCATTTCCGTAAAATCTGTAGTAAAGTTCGTGTTATTTGTATTTAAAACTGATGGCGCTGCTTTTCAAAAACTATATAAACCGCGCAAGTAGTCGAGTTCAAAGTTGTGTCAAAATTTCAAAAAATCGAGGAAGAACTTTCTAAGATTTAAGATTTCGAACAAACGAACATTTACATTTTTATTTATAAAGAATTATGTAGATGTGAAGGCTTTGGGATTTACCTTTAGAGCATTTGACATGTTCGATAACTCTAGTCCTGAAACTTCTTTCAGTTTTACCTATATATAAAGCACCACATCCACATTTTAAATTATAACTTCTACTAACAGATTTTGTATTATTGTAGTAACAATTACTACAACATCTGATTTAATGCGTTAGATACTTTGGCACTGCATTAGCATTATTCAAATTAGGTTATGTCTATTGACGATTACTTCGTTTTAGTTCAAGTGTGTATTTCTAGGAAACGGAACCTGCCTTGTTTGGACAGTGTTCTTAGAAATGCAGCTTAGTAAACCCTCTAGCAGACAGTTGAGAAGTTTAAGATTGTGATTTGAAATGAATTACTTGAGTATGCCTCAACTAGATTGTTTGTTAGATTTAGTTCAACTTATTAAAAATCAAAAACTATATAGTTTAATATATAGTTTTAATTGAAAAATCACAGGTCTTGTATAATTTTATTTTTGTTTGTTGTATTTATATTTATTTCATTTGAGTTGGTTTGTTTTATAAACTGTTTTTATTTTCTTTAGCAAAACCTATTAATCTTGTAAATTTTGTTTGTGCATTACTTATCTATGTGGCATTAATATCACATTTGGTGGACATAACAAATAAATAATGCACTACATTGCAGATTGACAATATTCTGGCTTTACATAAAGACCTTTCCATAAACACCTGTCAAATTGAATGATTCGTCCCTCGTCTCTTGTAACGCTAACGACCTTATCATTTCCATGTCAAAGGTAGTATAATATCGGATGATAGACTTCGTTATAACATTAAAGGAAAACTGTAATGGTATAGAGAGTTATTTATAAACACAGATAACTATTTCAATTGTTGTTTTCAATACCCTACAATCACATACAGAGTATATCCGTAAAGGGTTAATAAAACGGTTTAAGTATAAATAAATATATATTTTTCTATCATGTAAATATTTTAAATATATGTATTAATTCGACAGATTTCTTCAGTTAACAATAAAAAAAAATAAAAAATAAAGGTGTGATTAAAAAAAACATTTTAGAAGATATAAAACAAATGGAAGATTGTTTAAAGTAGATCGAGAATTAGTTAGCCTTTTAGTGTTTTGAATTGTTAACTATGTTTCTGATCAATAAAACTTATTTTATTGCGTTGTTATAATCAAGAAGAGAATATTCCCTCATTTCTGGCAACTATGTTGAACCTCATATTCTATATTTATTTAAAGAATGTCATTCCAAATTACCATTGGACTGCCAAATAACTACCCACTATATTTTCATGGACCGTTGCTTCAAAGCAAACAATTTATTGGTTAGTTTTTGTTAAAAAAAAAAACAAAAGCAATTATAGATACTTCTCTACAATATATACCTATTTATTTACAGAATATTTAGCATTTGCTTTAAAACCCTTTATAGGTTACTGGTTAGTTAGTTGACCAATATGGTTTTGTCCTGGGTGGGCAAGAATTTTTTAAATCTAATTTCAAATTTACATCATATGAGTTGAATTATCTATAAAAAACTGAGCATAAATAGCTTTTTAAATATTTGTTATCACTACCCGTTTTTGTGATAAGTGGTGGTCAAAAAAGTAACCATAGTGCTTAAACTCCTCATATAAGGGGTGGTTAGTTTATTAACCGCTTTATGATTTGTAAATGATACACTTTAAAATTAATTTATATTTCATTTATGTTTACTATTAGTAAACATACTACAGTAAAAAAAAAACAATATTAGCAACTTTGGTAGAAATAAATACAGTAATATTGTAGCTGATTTTATGCGCTTTATACACTTTTTGCGTAAGGAAAACTTATTACAGCTGTCGTACCCGACTTCGGTAATGTAAATAAGGAACAGATGTTTATATTTGTCATACCAATTTTTTACTTTCTCCCCCTATACCATAGTATACCATAGTAGTCAACAAAATTTTCGAGTTTGACTTTTTGGCGGAAATATCCGTTTTGGGTCCCCCTGAACCTAAAAAAGTGGTTTTCGGAGTGATGTCTGGGTGTGTGTCTGTATGTGTGTCTGTGTGTCTGTGTGGATGTTATCAGACCTAGAGCCTAAACCAGACTTCCGATTTTGATGAAATTTGTTATGGAGGTACTAATCCACGGTATCTCCCGGCTTTTTTCATTTTTGTTAATTTTTTATTTTTAAGGGTAATTTTCCCATAAAAACCCTTAAAATAACGGAAAAATCAACTTTTCTCAAAAACGGCTCTAACGATTTTGATTAAAATTTTATAGTTTATTAGGGACCTAAAGTACTATAAACTGTAAAATTTTAATCAAAATCATTTGAGTCGTTTTTGAGAAAAGTTGGTTTTTCCGTTATTTTATGGATTTTTATGGGAAAACAACTTTAATACAAAATCACCTCTCCTACCCCACCCTACAAGTCACCGTGAATCTGTTTAATAATTTAAATATGTTTGTGAGAAAGTATGTGCCAGTTCCTGGCACCGTTTATTTATATCTGTTGTACCAGTATTCGGTCAGATAAATAAGGAAAACTTATTACAGCTGTCGTACCCGACTTCGGTGATGTAAATAAGGAATAGATGGTTATATTTGACATACATAAGTAAAATAATTTATAGATGTCGTACCAGATTTAGTTCAGGTAAATAAGTGAAACTTTTTATAGCTGTCGTGCCAGTATTCATTCGGTCAGGTAAATAAGGAACACATTTTTTTAGCTATCGTACCAGGCATAGTTCAAGTAAATAAGTAAAACTTTGTATAGCTGTCGTGCCCGGCTTTGGTCAGGTAAGTAAGGAAAACTTATTACAGATGTTCGGTCATGTAAATAAGGAACAGATGTTTATATTTGTCATACCAAATTGTTTATTGCTGTTGTACCCGTCTTTGGTCAGGTAAGTAAAGGCAACTTATTACAGCTGTCGTATCCTACTTCAGTCATGTAAATAAGGAACAGATTTTTATACTTGACATAAGTTTAATAATTTATATATGTCGTACCAGACTTAGTTCAGGTAAATATGTGAAACTTTTTTATAGCTGCCGTACCAATAATCGGTCAGGTAAAAAAGGAACACATTTTTTTTAGCTGTTGTACCAGGCTTAGTTCAAGGTAAATAAGTAAAACTTATTAAAGCTGTCGTACCAGGCTTCGGCAGTGTAAATAAGGGACAGATGTTTATATTTGCCATACAAATTTTTGTATAGCTGTTGTACCCGTCTTTGGTCAGGTAAATAAAAAAAATTGTTACAACTGTCGTACCCGGTATCGTTCATGTAAATAAGTAAAAAATTGCATAGATATCGTAAAAGACTTAGTTCAGATAAGTAAGTGAAACTTTTTTATAGCCGTCTCCGTCGCTTATCCGCAGTTATTTAAGGCTCCATCGCATCTCCGCAAATATTTAAAGCTCTATCTTATCTAAACAATTATTTAAGGCTCCGTCACATTTCCGCAATTATTTAAGATCCCATTACAACATTATTGCATTGATTAAAACTACTTCTTAATAACTCAAAAATAAAGTTAACTATATGAAGCTAAACTGATTTCACTTCTGACGGCAGTCCCACGACTGCCTGTTTTTTATCTAAATAAACAGATACGTACGTAAGATCGAAAAATATTCATATTTATTCAGCATGAGATTCGTATTTACATACATTTTCCTAAAAAACATACCGAGCGATGCTCGGTCGCTCAGGTACTCATTAAGAGAGACACAATAAATACAAACAAGTACAGTACCCTCATACTAGGAATGTTTTACATGCTTTTTTTTAAAGGTTCCATATATATTTAATACCTTTTTTAGTATAATTAAAATTGTATAAGTTTCCCTTTAGGTAATTTTTGGAAAAATGTAAAGAAAAGCAAATAATTCAAACATTATTTTCTTTATATATAATTAACAAAATATGTTTTAAATATACAATTTCAAATATGTAATCCCTTAGTATAGGGGACTGTAAGCTGAAAATGCATGCAAACACCACGCCTAATAAAATGTATTTCTGTTATGAATGTTTGTTTGTCAACCCTAATGATCTTTTACGAGATCAATTACCATGGTATTAATATCAGTTTTCTTAGTAATTAACAGTTACTTTAACATAAAGTAGAGTCTGAATAGCAACTAAATTCAATAAAATAAACACATAGTTGAAGCTGTAGTTGTTAAAGTCTAATGTTTTGTAATTTTTAATTTGAAACAGTGAATAAAATGTACTTTAAAAATGCACTGATTGTAGTTTGAAGTAGTTAAATCCGGTTGTTAAACCAGAGGATATCCATGAGGATGACTTAGACATAATTGACTTTCTTATATACTGTAAGAAGTAATGAAGTAATTCGTTGAAATTAAAATGCAATTTATGTGTATAAAAGCCAAATACCACTCACTCACTCACTCATCACGAATTAAATTTCAAAAACTACTGAACGGATTGGAACGACATTTGGTATGTAGCTTCCTCTAGGGCCATAGGTGGTCGCTAAGAAAGGATTTTAAAAAATTCGAAATTTAGGGGGTTTATGTTGTCAAAGTTACTAAAAATCCCCATAAAAATACATAGTATAATATGTTTATTGATATATTTTTTTGGTAAATATACATTTACCTTTGATTTCTCTATCGATCCATGCAAATCCGGATCGTGGCATCTATTTATATATTCTGCTGCCCCGATCTATATATTTATCATCATATCTAATGAACTATTTGTCTAAACATGGTGAAATCTTAAACAATATATACTATTTATGAGATAGATATTCCAATTAAACAAAATATTGTACGGTTATAAGTCTAAACCCTTCTATTCCTGATACTCCCGTTCTCTCTTATATTGCGGAGAATAATATTGGGGAAATTGGGCAGCTTTCAGACAATGATCTCCAAAACTCTCAGTCTCCGTGGGTAACCGTGTTTGTCATTTCCGTGTTGGTGACTGTTGAGTCAGATCATTGTTCCATTGTTCAAACCACCCAGAAATGTGGGAAAAACTGTGAAAACGTTTTGTAATACTAATCGTGCTAAAGCATATAGGGAGTCTGTCAAAAGATACAATGAAAAAAATACCGCCGTAAA
Organism: Philaenus spumarius; assembly: GCA_018207615.1. Taxonomy (NCBI): domain Eukaryota; kingdom Metazoa; phylum Arthropoda; class Insecta; order Hemiptera; family Aphrophoridae; genus Philaenus; species Philaenus spumarius. The sequence goes on along the minus strand of JAGFPH010002677.1, from coordinate 46,536 downwards.
TCGCGAAGCTGTCAAAAGATACAATAAAAAAAACCTGCCGTGCAGCGTGAGGCTTCCAAAAAGTACAGTCAACAAAATCCCCAGGTAAAAAATGGCTACAGTTCTAAAAGATGTCACATGAAGATGCTTCCATAATCTGAAAAATCAAAGTCATGGTTTCAATACAACTGCAACACCGATTATCACAAAGACAAAACAGTTGAACTAGGTCCTATGACGACATGTAAATGGTGTACAGCTATGAAGTGGTATAAATGACATGGTTTAGAACCTACGATTCATATCCTTATGACACACAAAATTACCATCATTTGAGCATTTATTTCACCAAAATAATTATTCAATAGCGAAGCATTGCCGGGTCAGCTAGTTTTAAATAAATACAAATGTCATTTTATTTTATCAGAGTGGCTTTAAGAATCATAGCATTATGTTTTATTTCGATAAAATTTGGTAATACAATTTATACTGAGAACATGTGTCTAGTTATACACAACTTGTTTGAGTTAAACTGACATGTTAAAACAGCCTTCATGAATATACTGGCAATATGCTTGAAATGGTTTGATGAGTTTCAAATATAGCTCAATTATAAGAAATTCTTAGTCAAAATACCTGTATTTATATACAGTGTGAACAGTTATCATTATTGGCACAGAAAAGAGTTACGAAACCTTGAAGTATGATCTTTACTTTAAATTGAAATTACTTGTTGCATTTATTCTGGTTTAAAATTTGATATTGAAACGGACTTTGTAAAATTAGGATTGAACTGAAAATGGGTAGGCTAATCGCAATTTTTTAACACATTATACATGTAATTACGGCAATCTCAATGAGACCTTTGAAAGCATATCTAATTTAGTAAGGAATAAATGTTCATTATCTGGTTTTAATTTCGCTTTAAAACTTAGGCTAAAGCTAGTTGTCCGCTTTGCTATGTGAAGATTAAATTGACATTGACGGAATTTGCATTAGATTTAGAGATGAAGTTTCATTTTACTAAATTTTCGGTATTGTTAATCCATTAGACAGTGGTTTTAACATTTTAAAGAACTAAATTTAATCGGACATTTTCGTTGAATAACAAAGCTAGTGTAAAGTCTGCTCTGCTGTTCAGTTATACTACGGTAGGCCTACATGTGCGGCGATGTTTAAATAACATAACAGCGAACAACACTTTTTTTTCTTTGTTTCACAATTGTCATCACTGACGTGTATAATAAGCTATAATAAATTTATGCAACTATTTCTAGCTAAATTTAGTTAAATGTAAAATATATTACTTATGAAAAGTATTCCTCCTGTTTTAAATGTATTATTCTGAAGTAAGACACACTGAAATTAATTTCAATGATGTAAAGATTATTAATAAAACTCCTAAAGTCTTATAAGTGCAGAAACAGTTAAAACACTGAGTACTATATAGAACTATCCAAATACAATGAGTTTGATTTAATCCTTTCAACAGTTTGATTATTAAAATAGTTCTACAGTTTACAGTTTGAAAGAAGAAAATCCGAAATATAAAAACGTAATAAATTTTAAAAACTTATAAACTAGACAATTTCAAAATAATTTGTAATATTAAATAGGCTAAGCTTTCCAAATACAATGTTAAAAAATGTTTCGAAAATGATTAATAAGACTGTCCTCTTCGTCTAAATATTTAATTAAGATTGTAATTATTTAAATTTGTTAAAGTTTAGTATACAATTTTTTACAGCGGGTAAAAAGGTTAAAATGGCTACTATTCTAAGCGTTTGAAAATGGCTAAGTTAAACTTGTCATAAACTGTTGAGAATTTACATTTCCAATTAATTTCTTCTAAACTTAATAGAATAGTGTTATTAATTTTGCATTTACTATGTTTCACTTCCTAGCCGGAAGTTATAGTTAATACTGCAGGTTATTAATTACTTGCAATAATTACTTATATTTTTGGCACGAGATAAACTATGACTAAATCTTTAGCAATAATTCAAAAAAATGTATGGCCAGTCTAGACAAACAAAACCATTTGTGTTTCATATTGGAATAGTTTTCAGAATAAAATTGTATAATTCTTAATTTAATTAATGTGTATTGTTTCGGAATATTTCAATCGCAATTATTAATGGCATCTGACATAATTAACTAATACCCATTCTACAAATGTATATAATAGGCTATATATATCCAAATATTTGAGTTAAATGAACATGTGAGTTTATACATTGTGTAGTAAATACACTTTATCTACGACCATTGCAATAAACACCAATAACGCTATTACAAGTAACATCAGAAAGAGGTACATTACAAACCAAAAGCCAACCCGATTAGGTAATGATATCATTACCTAACAGGAGTCACTTTACATAATAGGCTCTAGACCAATGAGAGCTCGTCATTTGACGGAAGTAGAGTTGTAATAAAAATAACGCTATTCGTACATCAGCTGATTGTACCCATACGTTCCGGATGTTAGTGTGTTATTGTAACTAACCTCAAACGTGAGTTGACGCATTCCGCAAACATGAGTGATAGTGATGAATTTTGTTTAACGTTATAATACAAGTGTGTCATCTACTGTGAGTTATTTATTTATATCCCAAATTTCAATTAGCTCACTATATCTTTACTTCACCTTTTTTAGTATGGTTATGAGTAAAAGGAATGTTAATTTCACTCCTGTTAAAAGGGTATCAAATTGAAGAATTATTACACACTTCTTATTTTTTTACACCCTGTATATTTTTGGTCGTAGATAAAGTAGTGTACGCAACGATTGTATTCAGCCTTTAAGCCACTCGTGAGATATTTAGAACACTCGCTTCGCTCGTGTTCCAACTTACATCTCACTCGTGGCTTAAAGGCCTTCATAATACAATCGTTGCGTAAACTACTATAATATCACTATAATTGGTTACATCTTCGCATGAAATACAACAATGCCAAAAGCTAAATGACCAACAAAAATGTAGGTTCAGTCCTAGCCTAGACCATTTTTAACATTTTTATATATAAAACAAACCCATTTGTATTACATACTGGATAAATTTCTAATAAATACTGAATAAATCTACATAAATACAATTTAAAAAAAGTAATATATAATTTTGGTTGTTAAGTAGTGACCGGTATACTATAAATATCATCAAACTATTATAATAAATAATAAATGACAATAACATTTTGTTTAACTAAAGTAATGTTACTTGAACAGTACAACACATTGTTGTCTGTAATAGTTTTACACAGTAGAAAATTTGGCGATACATTTAACCGTTTAAATGAAGCTATTGTCTGTTCTGTCTCGAGGCACTTTGTTAAGACAGTAAACTACCTCAGCTGATTTACTTTATTTTCTTCTGTTGTAACTGAGAACACAAGAGTCATTGGCGGAAAATCAATTAGTACCGTTTGGATATTTATCTTAACCGAGGTTGGAACTTTCTGCAAAGCATTTAAAGCGTCATAGCTTTAAACAAATTAATACAATCGAAGTGATAACGCCAAGCATGGCCTATTTTGTACAATAAAATGATGTACAAATAATTAAAGAGCTAATTTGATAAAACAAGAACAAAAATAATAGCGCTTGTCAACGGCGAGGAATTGACTTACGGATTTTAAAACTGAAAAGCTTTGTTCGTACATTATTAGTTCATCTCTCACAATTTTAAACTCAGAAGTTAATATTTCATTTGTATTTCTGTGTGGCTTGAGTTTCTTACAAATATGGTGAAGGAAAATATTGTTGTAAAATGTTTAGAAATGTGTTAATATTAATTTGGAAATGTAGGTACTGATTGCAATACATATTATAATAAGTAAGTCCAATAATTATTAACTAGTACAATATAATTTTGTGGAATCTATGTTTCAATTCTTTATTTCAATGATTAATTTCGTATTAGCTAAATACCCTTGCCTCAAACTGCGCAATGGTCTCATTATATGTTAAATATTAAAGATGTCAGTTATCCAGGATTATAGTTTGAACTAAAGATAAAACCGTAGGCTATTATTAACTTTTATTTCAGACATAAATATTAAAATTAAATCTTTTTTTTAATACTACTGGATATGAATAAGTTAGTATTAAACTATTAAAAAAAAGATAAAATACAAAGAATAACATACATTCTAAAACGATTAAGAATTGTGTAAGTAAATTGAGACCAAAAAATAATAACGTGGACAGTAAAGATATTGTTTATATTTGTCTTCTTGCTTATCCGCCTTTCTTAGCTTTGTCTTTCTTTCGCTTGACGCGTTTCGGGTAGACCCCATCTCCAGAAGCTTTGTTTGCTACTATCTGTACTCTACCATTGTCTCCTATTTATATTTTTTGTTCTCCTCCCCCAACCCCCTTTCAACCTGTTTACTGCCTGTTCTCTAATTGTTTGTAAACAAGTAAACAACTATTGTTTGTAAACAAGTAAACAACTATTCATTTCAAATCATCGACCCACGTCCTATATTTCTAGAATTTTTTATTTTTTTTTATATTAATTTTATATTTTCAAACATAATGTTGGATTGTGTGTTAATTTGCTCATTTATTATTTGTTAGTCTTTTAATTTTAATTTTAATATTTCCATGTTTTCTATTATATTAAGCCTTGTTCCTTTATTCATTGGGTGGATTAATTTCATAGATGTTTGCATATCCCTAGGTTTGTGGTCCTCGTTGATTAAATGATTAGCGAAATTTTAATCTTTTTTTGTTATATTTAAATGATCTTATATGTTCTTTATATCTAGTTTTTAATTTCCGTCCAGTTTGACCAATATATTTAGCTTCGCATTCGCATTCTAATTGGTATACTCCACTTTGGCTGTATTTGTCTCTTTTTTCTATATTATTATTAAATTTGTATTTTATTGTATTATTTGTTTTCATTGCTATATTGATTTAAATAATATTAAAATTAAAATTAAAAGACCAAAAAATAATAAATGAGCAAATTAACACACAATCCAACATTATGTTTGAAAATATAAAATTAATAAAAAAAACTAAAAATCTAGAAATATAGGACGTGGGTCGATGATCTGAAATGAATAGTTGTTTACTTGTTTACAAACAATTAGAGAACATGCAGTAAACAGGTTGAAAGGGGGTTGGGGGAGGAGAACAAAAAATATAAATAGGAGACAATGAATGGTAGAGTACAGATAGTAGCAAACAAAGCTTCTGAAGATGGGGTCTACCCGAAACGCGTCAAGCGAAAGAAAGACAAAACTAAGAAAGGCGGATAACCAAGAAGACAAATTTAATGTTTCAAGCATCTTAGCGGAAATAAGAATAACAAATGAAGTGATATTGTTTATAATTTACCGTGCCAGTGTGGCGTGTCGTATATGGGAAAAACATCGAGTCTTTTTAAAAAACGGATCTCGGAGCATAAGAAATGCATTTCTGCTGGTGATGTTAATCGCTCGAAGATCACAGAACATGTAATATCAAACCACCATGCTATTAGTTGGGACAAGGGGTCTATTTTACTTAAAGAAAATAATTGAAGAAAAATGGTATTTAAAGAAACAGCGATTATGTCTGTAAGAAAAAACTGTATTTCTCAGCCTAGTTCAGCTATTAGTGAACTGTATTTACCCTTAATTCAAAACGAAGTAAATAGAATTTTGGACAGGAATGTTAAGGAAATTGATGGTAAACGTGGTGAGGGTTGTTCCTCGCAATGACCATCAATCAAACCATCAGTTAACCAGTGTTAGGCGCTCTGAGAGGCTTAGACGTAGGACTTAGTTTGTGTGTATTCACCTGAAGAAGCGAAGTGTTTAAGTTCTTCGCGAAACGTCGTGTGTAATTGTAAAATATCGTACATAGTACTGTGTGTGTTTTTGTGTATGTGTTGTTTGTGTTATTGTGTTGACGTGGAATACATTCCCAATATTATTTTTAAATTTGGACTACGGCACGTGGACAACGTATTTTTAATCTCAAGGTGCGTGAAATCCATTATATATTTTTAAATAAAGAACATACATTTTATTTGGGAAAAAATAAATTCATTGCCATTTTGTGCAGTTGGTTAATGGAAAACACTACTTATACAAAAAAAAAATCTGTTCAAAGTACCTACTGAAAAGTTGAGTTTTGCAGCCAACCTATTATTGTGATATAATAGCTTATCTCTTAATAAACACAACATACTTCTACGGCAATAATAGACTATGGCTTATTTGTGCTTCAGTTTTTGATCCTAAAAACGCATACGAAAATTTGGGATCAACAGTTTATTTCTTATAAATGTGTTAACGAAAAGCTATTTTCGGACGCCTTTAATAAAGTGTATAGCTTTGTTGCCTTCGTCTGTATTCAGTCGTATACTGTGTTTGATTGTTTATGTAAGTATAAAGTCCCACACCTGATGATACCTACAGTGCTCGGAAAAACATCGCTATAGTTTCTCCAGCATAGAATAAGATTTAAATCAGCACTATATGTAAATCATTTACATATATAATTTATAAAATATACGTTTTATACTCAACTAATAAAGTCACAAAATAAAATATTTATGTCTTGAATTAGAGAGAACTGCTTATAGTCGGATCATCACTAGGAATATTACCTGCAGCTAAACTGATTTAGACCAAAGTTGAATACATTTAAGTTAGAACAGTTTCAATAAACTATATAAATACTTACTTAAACAAAAGAAAATACAACTTTTGGGGGTTGGCTGTCGATAGTCATATTCTTTATATAAGCAATGTTCTTCAAATTCAGCTGGATTTATTCCAAGAATCTAACTTTGTGTTATAAGCTTTAGGAGTAGGTAAATATATAAATACCAAGTAATATCTTGAACATTATAAATAGTTAAAGTATTACCAATCATAAAATAAATGTAGAGATATTTAGTTTAAAAACTAAAGTGCAATTACTGAAAGAAAATATGACTGCATTTATCTTCTGGCTAAATTTTTAGACTTTTTATTGTTATTTATTTAAGTGGCATATTTTATAAAAACGAAAAAATTTAAAATTACATAAATACTGTACATACAAAATTACAAGACTTATTTATTCAGAGACTATTCTGAAAGTTTTTTTTTTATTATTATGTTTTTTTATTTAATTTTTTTATTATTGATACAACCCTGATAAAATGGAGACAGAGTAAATAATAGTTGGTTTTAGTATAATAATTCTGATTACATATCTTGTGTACACATATCTGTATGAAAAGGAATTGTGTTCGTTCCACAGTTTGTTTAATTTGTTGTGCTGCGTGAGCATTACACCTCTTAGTTGACCGACCGAGTCCTTTCTACATAACACAATATTCTTCAACATCTACTTTCTACTGAACCTGCTTTCTTCTTAGCATACCGCAACAGACTATGTCTTATGGGTAGGCTATTTTTCAACATGCAAGCAGGTGTTCCTCGCCACGTACATAATACAATCAACGAAACAACTTAGGTGCTCAGTTCAGTTAACCAAGTTACTAAACACTCCAGTAATAACAATAATAGATTGATAATATCTATTTCTATTCTCAATACCTTATTTTCTTGACCTGTCAGCAAGTAAGGTATTTGATTCGTGAAGTAAGGTATTTGATTTTTTACAAACGTCCTTTTCTCTCTACTTACCTTGATGATCTTTTGTCATTTCTAAAATGGTTTGGTGCCTCACATTTACAACAAAAATTAACATTAGGATGCCAAACCAAACTTTCTGTTCACTTACTATTCGGAGATACCCGATACAACTTCATCTATATCAACTACTACGCTTAAATTATAAGATAGTATGATAAGAGAAATAAAGTAAATGAAGTAACTTTTGATAGCACAGCTAATATTGCCAAAGCGAGGTTAACGCAAGCATCAAAAGAAGAACAACAAGCATCAGCTAACGCTAAATTAGCTGTCCAAAAAGTTTCACGTTTGAGAACGGTTTATTTTAAAAAATCACGTGCTAAAAACCAGATGCTCAATAGCTAGGCCAATGACATACGAATTTCGAAAAAGTCATATGACCTGCTAACAGAAACCAAAATATTCCATATTTTGCCTAACATTTATATTATATATGTTAAAGAAATTTAAGTGCAATTGGAAGGCTTATCATTAATCATAACAAGAAAACAATTGTAATGTAAAAACTGAAATCGTTACACACGCCATTTAAAAGAAACGGATTCCAGAGTCGTTGTCTTAATGATTCAGTATATCTCACTTCTTAATAGAGTTATTTCTACTGTCTTAATGTTAATAAATCTTTTCGATTTCACGATAAGTGTGATAAGCAAACAAAGAAGTGTAATGTGTGAATAGAGTGCTAATGTAATTGCATTATTATTACGTCGTAACTAAACGTTAATAACTTTTTTTAATAAATACTTCCAATCCACGTGCAGCCAAAAGTATCAGTTTATCTAAGTGTTGAGATTGAAGAAAAGGGATCACTAAAACAAATGAATATTTAAGGAACAAATATTGAGAAAAGTTATATTAAATTTAAAACATCCATAATATTGTATAGTTTGATTGTTAAAAAAATTATTTGTTTTTTTAAATTAGAAAAGCTATTTGTTTCAGATACCCTCCATCTTGTAATATTAATTAATAATAATAAAGTAATAAGTATATATTATTATATAGAAATGAGCATGGATTTACACTGAAAATGGTCATGCTGTGTGACAAGTTTAAAAACAAAAGGAAGGGTAATTTAGTTTTAAAAGAAGAGAGTATAGTAAGTCTGGGAGTAAACGCGTCTGCGTACGTACTCGACTTTTTAAGTCTTTAAATTCGGGTTTAGCCTTGTAGGTAATAACAGTTAAGATCGGACCAGCACTGATTAGTTGTGGAAAAATTGGTTTTGGCAACAGAATTATTCTCTCAAAGTGTTGTTATCTGCTTCTGTTTTAAAACTTTTGCAGTAGTATGTGATGTTTTTGTTGTTTAGTGAAGGTTTTGGAGTTGATTTGATTGTTTTCAGCGTGTGCTTTTATTTTGTTGTCGTTCCTGCGTTCTTGGGAAGGGGGATCTGTCACAATTGAGGACAGATGTTTGTGTTTCGAGCCTTCTGCTTGGCAAGATAATGATTTTGTTTATTTATTTGAAAATGAAATCGTGGAGTGTCTGAGTTTTCATACCATATGAATGGTTGTGTTACGAACAAACCAAGGAGAGTTGGTTATAATTCGCAGTACTTTGTTTTGAAAGAAATCCAGCTTGTTCCTTAAGGAGGTGCTAAAACAGATTATCAAGCTGGGATAGGGGGAGTTTGTTTTGTAACTAATCACCCGGATAAATATTGGAGCGAGCTCCAGTTGTTTTCTAGTGACTTGTCTCATATGCAGTGTGAAAGTCAGCCTTTTATCTAAGGTGACACCTCGATATTTTACTTTTTTTTGTCCATACAATGGGAATCTGTTTAAATGAAGTTGTTTTTTTGGTTGTTATAGCTTTATTTGTAAATCGAATAGCTTCTATTTTGTCTGTGTTAACAGCAAATCTCTACTTCTGAAGCCAAGGCTCAAGTAGATCCAGCTGACACATGGGTGATTTGTGTTCCAAAATGTCCACTAGAGAGGACTTGTTATAGAACATAGAATTGTCAGCGCAAAATATGCAATGACACTGGGTGATGAACTGGTATGTCGTTGGTGTACAGTAAAGGGCAAAGACCTTTGAGTAGTCCGGCCTCCATGCACCTTCGACGGGAACCAAGTTGAGGAAAATTTTGAATAAACGCATTTAATATACTCCTCGCCAACTCATTTCGAAAACCTTCTATAACAATCCATTATGATAACGTCCGTTGGCTCGTGAGAGAGCCAAAAGCGTGAACATCAATTTATTACGACACATCTACAAGAACCGGACGTAGGTGACCCTCACATATTTATAACATTTCTATTTACTTGAACTTCCAACAATTAAAAGAAGCAATCGAAGAACGAGTTTTATAAGAAGATAGTGACAATTTTCTAAAAATTATGAGAATCTTTTATACGGTTTATTAATAGTTTGTCTGTTAGTACAGCTTCCAAGATTTTATGTTGTGTCATTTACAAAACCAAAATAGACCATTTTCCAAATTCTTCTTCCAATATCACCCATAATTACTTCTCTCAATTTTCATACAATATAACCCATGCACGAGTGCTAATCCAAATGGGTAGCCTAAGGTTTAATAAAACTAAATTGTTTTACAATGGATACAGAAGATGTCATTATTTTTGTTTTAACAATAAAGACTTTATTAAATTTAGATTTAGAAAACAACCGTTTATGTTGTCTAATCCTTTATAAGACCTTAGCTAATTAATTATTAAATTCTAATATATTAAACAGTATTACAACTATCGATTTACGACACTAGTCTTTTATTCAAGTACTTGATTATCGTCTCCTTGGTAACTGTACTAAAACAAATGGAAAAGGGTTTAGGTTATGACATAGGCGTATACTACTAAACACAATGTCTCCGGATGTGAAATGGAGTTTTATTCCTGTTAATTTAGTATTAGTTTTTTTCGGAATTCCAGTGGTCCCATTCAAAGAAGACTATCAAAACCAACTCTGTGCAAAGTACAAGCTGTTTCTATTTTGTTTAATTATTATTGCAGGTATAGTGGATGCCAGCTGTAGATTGTATGATCTTATCTATAATGACGCTTTACAAAGTGTATTTGGTTTATGTTTCACCTGCTGTGTGCGATTAATTGCTCTGTATTCATTGTGGAAGTCTTTAAAGCATTACAAATTGATTGTTAATGTTTATGAGATTATAAATAGTGTAGATAACAAATTAAAAAGTCTTGGTCATTCCGTAGAACATTGGAAATGGAGGATATACGCGTATGTTTTGGTGGTCCTAAACTTAATATCCTTAATAGTTCAAGTCAAGTTTACAAAAGTTCGTCCGTTCCTAAGGAGCTCTATGATTTCCTATGCTGTGCATTACAACTATTTTCACGTAAATGGTATTCTTTGGTTGATGTCTACAAATTTTATTTTTCTAGTTTTTTCAGTGCATCAACGTTTCCAAACCTTGATCATGTGCTTTGAAGACTTGAAGCCTACCATGTCAAGGAATCTACAGACCATTAGTGTATTGCCACCTGTTGAAAGTACTGCGCCGCACTGTTCTTATCAATGCCATAAAAATCAGAACCTACCTATAACTGTCATTGATGCTGCATGTAAAGAACTTTATGTAGTGTTGAGTTTCATCACAAACTATTTCAGCACTACTACCGTATGGTGCATAGGTACTTTTATTTTTCGGTTTACTGGTGGTGCATATTTGCATAATAGTCTAAACAATTTAGCTGCAGTCACAGTTTTTAGTCTCACATTTGCTGTAGTTGATATTTGTATGGTTCTTCTAACATGTACACGTCTGGAGACGGAAATTCAGAAACTAAATCAAAACACCATCAAAGCTTTGGATTTTACAACAGATATAGATTCAAGGAAGACACTTCAGCGCATGCTCTTTCGAATTATTCATAACAATTCAGGAATATCTTGTGGTTTGTTTGACATGAACATCGGTTTGATTTTAATATTAATAGATTTTACAGCGACTTTATACTTTGTTGTGTTACAAAAATAATCAATTTTAACATACTTTATAAACTGTTAAGGAGCAGTGGCTTTTTTCATTATTGTTGCTTGATTTGAAAAGTGGAAAGTAAAACTAATAACATAATAAACTATTATGTGCTTATAATTAACAGTTCCTAAATGTTCAAGAATTTACTGTTTTCTTAGTGAATAGTATTTCAATGTAAGTTTTAATGTTTTTGTGTTGAACGGTAGTTGTAAAAAAGATTCTTTTTTTTAAAGCACACAATACTAAGGATGAATAATAAATTTGAACATATAGGTGTATTTGTTCTAATTGTTAAATTTAGGCTAAAAGTGTGTATTACATGTTTACAATTATTACTAACATTATAAATATTTGAAGCCAACAGTTTAAATATTATGATACTGTGTTTAGAAATAAGTTTATGTACAAGAAATACACCGATTTTTAAAATGTATATTGAACAACCGGTGTCACGCTTTCATAAGTACATAGGCCTATCTGTATTCTTCTTCTATCATGTACACGTCTGGAAATGGAAATTAAAAACCGAAGCTAAGTATTATCTAATGCTTGGATGTTATAACAAATATAGCTTCAAGAACAGCATATACACTATTTACTTATCTATGGGGAATCAGGAATATCATGTGGTATGTTTGAATTGAACTGGAATCTTATTGCAGCACTAATAGATTATGCAGTGACTTTAGATTTTGTTGCAAATGTATACATTTAGAATATATTTTATAAAATACTAAAGAGATGTTTTTGAATATTGCCGAAGTTTTTTTATGTATAAAAGACAAACTCATAGCATAAATAAAAGCAAATGGTATTTGTAACAGTTCCTAAACGTTCAAGAAAATTCCGTTTCCTTTGTGAATAGTATTTAAATGTAAGTATTAATCAATGTGTGTATATTGTTAGTTGTGGCAACCAAATATAAATGTGAATGAATCGTTTGAGTTTGGACTGGTGTTTAAAAGGCAAACTATGGAAACATAAATATTACAATCTTGGACAGATGATTTCGATTTATGGAAGTACCGATTGCTAAAGAATTTGGACAACGTGAGATTGACTAAGAACGTGAGTTCAACAAAATCCAGGAAAAGATGTTGATTGAAAAGCTGTGCTAATTTATTATTGTATACATTGGACTTATCTAGTTAGTAGGATGCATTCTCATGAGTGAAATATGTTTTATCTCACATGAATAATTATTGAATTATTTTTAGTTTCATAGATGTATTGTATAATATTACTTACACAAATTTAAAATTTTTAAATGCAAACTTACTATTCACTACATTCATATAGACTATAGGTACGTAGACAACAATAAACTGTACTTTTGCTTTCTAACTATTCTCTAAGCCTTTCAAAATGTAACATAGTACAATAGCCATACATAATATGACCATCCTTAAACAATTTTATACTGATAATAAAACACGCATTTTATATATAATGTACATGTTTTATAAAAATGTCTGTACTTTAAGAAACCATGCTCTTCGTCTTTTTATAAACTTAAACATTTATTGATACATCAGCAGGTAGATTACCATTTAATCTAGACTCAGGATAATGATAACAAAGATAGCCACATAAACATCAAATCTAGTATTTGTATTAAACTCGATAAATTCTTGGAATTTTATTTTCCATTCCACTGATTTATTTTAATTGCACATTTCCAACAACCTGAAAGTAATCCTATGATCTGTGCAAAACAAATTATAACGTCAGATTTACAATTGTATCAATTATTTCTGAGGAGTTCATAAAAGAATTTCCATACATTATGTCTAAAACGTTTGATTATGTTATCAATTATTAAATATTAAAGAAAACACTATTGATTAATTTGAAAATTCAAAACTGCTATGGTGTAGAAATCAAATTGGAATCTATGTAAAATGTTAATTAAGATATAAATAGTTTCTCTTGTTATGTACTGTAAATCAATAAAACTAATCTTCTCATGGTGTAAATATTATGAAACATTTTACATAAATTGGATTATTATGTATTGACAAAACAAGTTTAAAATATCCGTACTAATTATAGTGACTGCTCATCATTTTTAAATTTCATCGTTTGTAATAGAAAATCTTGTATATACATCTTGTTCTATATTTTATAAATTATTTTCACTATTTGAAACTTTTTAATAAAACAATATTTTTTCATTAACCATTAACAGATACATGAACATTTACGGGAATGTCTTATTAGTACAATTAATTATCTCCCAAACAAATTTATTTTCAACACTATACCTGCAAAACATTAAATTTTGTCCAAGGAACATAGTAACAATATCTTGAAATAAAAAGATGCATTTACTTAAAATTTGTAAAATCATTTTTATATATTTTCGTTACTTTTTTGTTTACTTCAACTTAGTATGTTAGTTAATTTAACAACAAATAATTGAGTTTAACTTTCCAATTATTAAAAAACCATTCTTGTTTGAAAATGTTTAAAATTTCTCATTAGCATAATTTAAAAATCATTTATACTTCTCCGGTTTATACCAGATTTATTTTTTAACTGTAATAAGTATACTATTATTAAAAAGATAGGAAAATCAACCATGAATTTAATTTTTGAAAACAATAATTATTGTTCTCTCTTTTAAAATGCGGTGTTTTAAAAAATAAATTTGTATTTGCATATTTAGTTTTATACTTCACATGTTATAAAATAGTTTTCAAAACAAAAACATTTATGACATTACACGTTCAAATGATTTGATTCAACTCTAGTAAAACTTTAACACATTGGACCATTACATCAGTAAAACCTTTCTCCCTGCAATAAAGCTTTGTGTGGGTTGTGTACGTTTATACAATGAGTTTGAAATTAATAAAAGTATGTTCAGATTTTATTAGGCTATTAGTTTACTACACGTTGTCCTAGACTTATAATCTTTAAAAAAACTCTGTAAAATAGTAGCCCACTATTTTACAGAGTTTTTTTAAAGATTGACACAAAATGCTTTTAACAAACTAAGATTAATATTCAATCGCCGTATAAATATTTAAAAATTACCATCTTTTATAACAACTGTAGCATGGTGTATTATTTTATAGCATTTATTTATTACAATTTTTCCTTTAACACAATTATGATATAATGCTAATGTGGTAGAAATATGTCAAATATACATATAGTTTTAGGTTTATTTTAATATATCAGATGCAGGAATCCGGAAAACATATACTGTATATTATTTGAGTCTATTAAAAAATTTACATTCAATATTTTCACCTGGACTACTTCCTTTACCCCCGATTTACATGCTTTAAATAAATAATTTCCATAACTACTTAGTTAACACAAGTCTTCTAATACAAACTAAAGAAAGTGAAATCAGTGAAAGATATCATAAACAAACTGAAGAAAGAGAAAACAGTGAAAAATATCATAAACAAACTAAAGAAAGAGAAAACAGTGTAAAATATCATAAACAAACTAAAGAAAGTGAAAACAGTGGAAAATATCATAAACAAATAAAGTAAAAGAAAACAGTGAAAGTTATCATAAACAATCTGAAGAAAGAGAAAACAGTGGAAAATATCATAAACAAACTAAAGAAATAGAAAAAAGTGTAAAATATCATAAACAAACTAAAGAAAGAGAAAAGCGTTTAAAATATCATAAACAAACTAAAGAAAGTGAAAACAGATATCATAAACAAACTAAAGAAAGAAAAAACAGTGGAAAATATCATAAAAAACTAAAGAAATAGAAAACAGTGAAAGATATCATAAACAATCTGAAGAAAGAGAAAACAGTGGACAATATCATAAACAAACTAAAGAAAGAGAAATCAGTGGAAAATAGCATAAACAAACTAAAGAAATAGAAAACAGTGTAAAATATCATAAACAAACTAAATAAAGAGAAAACAGAAATCATAAACAAACTAAAAAAAGTGAAAACAGAGGAAAATATAAACAAACTAAAGAAAGAGAAAACAGTGGAAGGTATCATAAACGAACTGAAGAAAGAGAAACCAGTGGAAAATATCATAAACAAACTAAAAAAAGAGGAAACAGTGGAAATACCATAAACAAAATAAAGAAAGAGAAAACAATGGAAAATATCACAACTAAAAGTTTGATTGTGTTTGAACAACTAACCAATTGTATTTTATCGTAAATTGCGTCAGTAATTTAGTTTTTTAATTGTTTCGAAGTTGCATTATTGTAAAAAATAACCCCCGCATTACAGCTTCATAAAATACAGTCGTACAAAAAGACTATTACGCTCAGCAAATGGTACAATGCCACGTTTACTGACCAATAGACCTGAGGTAATGGATTTAATAATGTCAAAAAGGATGCTTTGAACTGTTTTAACACAGTGTTATATATTTCTCTGTTTTGTTATAAAACGTAGCTCTTGTTTTTTGTTCTTAAAAGCGAAAATTACTTTCAATAATTGATTCAATATCTGAAATTATAAGCAAAAATGTATAGAATAACAACATTACTTTACGCAGTAAAATTACAAAGCAAATGATACTAAATAGATTGAGAGCAATTTGTTGTGTGTAGTAGTGTTCCTAACTGGACCAAAATAACATTACCAGATAGTTAATTGCCAAAAATCATTCGGCTTGATAAATAAATAGGTTCAAAACAGTTTAAAAAATAAATTCAAATAGTGGTAAAATAATAGAATTAGTACGTTCATTAAATAATATTTCGTATATTTGTTCAAAATGTGTAAGAAGATAAAACAATTTTATAAAAGCCGTAATCATAGCTTTTGAACAAAATGAGTTTTCCTACGAAACCTTTGACTCTAAATTTTTATTGCGAAAACACAATTTCCAGAAACACATTATTTTTAATTTGTAATAAATTACCTGCTTACACGCTTCCTCAGCAAGGGTTAAATTAACTAAATTACAAATGAAAAAACATGGACCAAGACCGGGATTTGAACCCAGGACCTTTGCCTTTCCGTGGCAACACTCTACCACTGAGCTATCATGATCCCTGATATTGGTCCATGTTTTTTCACTTGTAATTTAGTTAATTTAACCCTTGCTGAGGAAGCGTGTAAGCAGGTAATTTATTACAAATTAAAAATAATAATAAATAACACCACTGTAGGCTGCGAAAAGAATTGAGATTGTTTTCAATGTCGCATGCGAGGTATTCAGTCTATTAATTTTCATATATGCAGTAAAACCGTACAAGTGAGATAACATCGACCAATGTCAGGGATCATGATAGCTCAGTGGTAGAGTGTTGCCCCGGAAAGGCAAAGGTCCTGGGTTCAAATCCCGGTCTTGGTCCATGTTTTTTCACTTGTAATTTAGTTTAAATTATTTTTGTTGACTTTAGTAATTGCTTCATTAATTTCAACTTGTAAAATGATTTAACATAAATATAAAATGTTATTTAAATGGGTAAAATAGTTTTTTATATTAATTTGTATGTTTTTATATTCTTCAACTACATTAAATTTATGTTTGTAAAAACTTTCGCACAGAAATTAATTCGATTATTTGTTTAAAGATATTGATCACTCTCTCAAAGTTAAGGTCTGCATATTTTCTAGAGTAAAATATTTTCTTAAGACTAAACGTTTCTGAAATTTCTTAAGGTACTGTATTAGTTAAAATAAAATATACAATTTACTAATGCATAATTATAATGATAAATAAATTATGAAATATTACAGGTGTGATTTTAGTTTATTTTAGCTCATTCATAGGGCCTACTCAATTCGGTGACACTGTAATTAAAACACATTTGATTAGTAAATATGTACTACTAAAATAAATAAACATTTATATTCGAATTGTATTTTATAAAATATAATTGTGTGGACTAGTATTTACTACAAAATACGAACACCAACAAAAATGATTCGAAAACAAACCACTTTCCACCATTATGAAACAAGGTTCTTTAGTTCTATTTTAATAATTTCTGTAACATCCAAACTGGTAAAAAATGTAATATCTCAACAAAAAATAGGAATATCCAAAAACACAAGTTGCATTTGTAAAAACCAAAGCTTTTGATTGATCATTTAAATAGATACTTACATAACATTTAATATATAAGGAAAGAAGTTTATATGATGAACTAGTAAAGTTATCAATATACAAATTTTAAAAACCCATAATTATTATGTGTATTAATTTATAATGTTTTATTAAAAATCATTATTAAGATTAATTTTACATTTTTTACCTTTGTTTTAAATTAAGATTTCATGTTTCATTACCAGCAAGTTCAGTATATTAACAAGTATCTCCAAAAATATATTCACTTTATGAAAAATCTGATCACTAAAATATTTAAGGTCTTAATATTTTTTGTTTTTTTAACAGGCTCGTTAAATCTGTTATGTTATACTTACGGTAACTTTTTTATTAATAATAAGCTTACCTTCCGCAATTATTTTTATGTTATTATATAGTTGTAAAAGAAAGTTTAGTAGATGCCTTTTTTTACACTTCGTAATTCAATACTTGACTTTACGTCAAGTAAATAACTTGACGTTTTTATTTACAATTTCAGCGGAATGCAAATAAGACTGGCATCAGAATAATTAAAACAAAACAAAAATTAAACTTATAAAGACCTGATAGACACTCGAAATAATATTAAATAATTTACTTGCTTCAATCAAGTTAAATGTATTTTTTTCTGAACAAACAATATGTAAGAAAACTCACAATTTGAATAAATACAAAATTGGTTTATATCATTCTATTTAAGTATTTAGTAGATTTACAGTAGATATGCAGTATTTTAAAAAGAAGGTTCATTTACATATTTTCTTCTTTTTTTTTCATCAACCATAAAAACCAAAACTTGTAACTTTATTACAGCACAGGCTATTTATTTTTGATTTGGTTTTTGTTATGATTTATCTTCGCACTATTACAAATAAAGACACTGAAACAACGGTACTAACCATTCAAAGTTATTCGTTTTCCCTCGCATATAGAGTTTTTAATGAAGTATGAAGTAAACTGGTATTTTTGTTTTCAAACATATTGATAGTAAATTGTGGGGACCAACAGTGTGATCATGGTAGTAAAATATGTTCGTTTTAATTAATTATTTCGAACTGTATCAAGTGTAAAGTGCATGTAATGAAGAGCCTACATTATTACCTAACATAAAACAAATTATTAAAAGTAAGTACATGTTTAAGAGACCTGCATTTTTTGTGTTTTGCATAAAGATGGAATAAACCTTATGATACATATTCCAGGATTAACTTATTATTTCATCCTTGTTTTATATAAGATCAACAATTATTCATGCAATTAACTTGGCTCAAACTACTACTTGTGTAACAAAAAATTTTATATTTCTGAATGGCAGCTAGAACTTTTTTAGCGTAAAGTACATTAAGGTAATACAATTTACTTTAAATTATGGTCCGAGCTCTTCAAATAGAATTTTGTCTTGCAAACTATCATCTGTAACAAGAACAACAGGCCTTATTTACCGAAGAATCACAAACGTTACTGACGCAAACATGGTCGATTTTACTGTAAGGCCAAATCCAACTCTTTATTTAACGAAAAATGTATAAAATGATTTATATTACATTTAATTAAAAAGTCACAAGACGGACCTACAAGGTAATTAGTATATTATATTTATTTGTGACTTGGCACCAAAAAATGAATATCAAAATAAAAAAAATTTAAAATAGTACACAGTCTGGATAACTTAAAAGATTTCCGTGTAAGCATATGCATTACCGTTTTTATAGTTTTTGTTGCGGCAGTTTATATTATGATCAACTGTTATGAACATTAAATTCTTTCAAGTAAAGAACATGGTAATCTAACAATTTTCCTCTCCTTACTTAGGCCACAAAAACCTATTACAACGTTATGGCAAACAACAACAAATAAATTTGGCGGAAAGTGTGTTATTTTATTTGGTTATAGATTTTATTGTTATACGAACGACAAAACAAATATGGTTCAAGTGTTAGTTTTAAATTTTTACTTTCTCCCCCTATACCATAGTATATGGAGAAAGTATTGTATTCGTCAAAATTTTCGAGTTTGAGTTTTTGGTGGAAATATCCGTTTTGGGCACCCCTGAACCTAAAAAAGTGGTTTTCGGAGTGATGTCTGCGTGTGTGTGTGTGGGTGTGTGTGTGTGTGTGCGTATGTGGGGGTGTGTCTGTATGTGTGTCTGTGTGTCTGTGTGGATGTTATCACACCTAGAGCCTAAACCAGTCGTCCGATTTTGATGAAATTTGGTATGGAGGTACTAATCCACGGTATCTCCAGGCGTTTTTTCATTTTTGTGAATTTTTTATTTTTAAGGGTAATTTTCCCATAAAAACCTTAAAATAACGGAAAAATCAACTTTTCTCAAAAACGGCTCAAACGATTTTGATTAAAATTTTATAATTTATTGGGGACCTAAACTACTATAAACTGTAAAATTTTAATCAAAATCGTTTGAGCCGTTTTTGAGAAAAGTTGGGTTTTCCGTTATTTTATGGATTTTTATGGGAAAAGAACTTTAATACAAAATCACCTATCCTACCACACCCTACAAGTCACCGTGAATCTGTTTAATAATTTAAATATGTTTGTGAGAAAGTATGTGCCAGTTCCTGGTACCGTTTATTTAATTTTTAATTATGTGGTAAATATAATTAAGGAACTGCTACTAGTCATTTTTGGGTCAAATAGTTTTTAAGGTGTAATGTTAGAAAAAATATTAGACATTTTGTGTAATGGTTTTGGTGAAGTCACGTATTATATTTTGATTCCAAAATAACATTTCAATTAATTATTTGGATTGAAAAAATGTTCGTAACATTGTAAATTTTTAAAAGGAGGGTAGTTTAACTGAGGTTTAAATTATAAGAGTGATATTTTTGTTATTGTTACCAAAAGAATATTGTTTTTATTGTGTAGTTCCTGTATTTGTTAAATATATAACTCATATATTCAGCAGTTTTAATAGGCAAAAGTATATCACTAATTATTTTCTTTTGACATTTTATTAAATTGATATTTTCTCTCTTCGCTTAAAAAAAAACTTACATATGTGGTTCATAGATAAAATCAAATCTTAGTACAACGCCGTAAAGTGGTTCAACTCACATTAGTGGCTTTTTCTCTTTTACGCAATCATATTTATTACATAAACCCCGTGTAGTCGTATTGCCTATATTGCCCCTGATAATCAAGGAGACTTGTTGTCCGTGTACCTTAAAAGGATGGTTATTTACAACCAAATAAGGTGAAATATTTGATGGTACAAGTAACTAAAATATAAATGTAAAGTCATCCAAAAAATGTGTTACTACAAACTTTTCTAAGTTTGCTTTCGTTTTATAAAATATTTGACGCAAAATGAAATGCAGTAATGCAATATCAACTGAATACCTCCAAAACAGAATAATTTATGATGTTTGATTTCAGAAATTTAATTTAAAAAAGGTTCTTACGTCAACATTATTTAACGACAATCATAAATAATTCGTTTCATCAGCTAATGGAGGAAATGTCATTCGACGTTGGGTAATAAACTCAAATGTGTTTTAACAAATGGCTGGTAAAGTCTTTAACACATACACACAAATCGTACCCAATATTAATTATTTATGTCCAATTATAATTAACTATTAATCAATAATTGTATATTTTACAAATATCTTTGTAATGTGTTATGTTAAATTTAATTCCACAGTAATTAATAACTCTATTGTAATTAATTATAAAATACATTAAAACATTACATTCCCAGTTGTATTGGCTTATTCGCATGGACTGAGACTATTAAATTTTAAAACCTTAAACCAAAGTAAATTAGTTAAATGTATTACAAAAAAATTCCCAATTAATATAGATCCAAATACAAAGGTGTTTAAAATGCTTTTCATAAAAAAATTACATCAGAAAAATAAGTTTAAGAAAGCTTTCTTACATCCAGAATGATTTTAAAGTGCATTTATTTTATTCACTGTCTCCAAGACAGATTCAATTGTTTACTCCGTGACAAGGATAACAAAAACCAAGTCTAATCTCGTTTTAAGATCTTGTCGCTTTTGAAGTGTAGGACCACCTTAAATTTAAATCTCCTCTAATTTGAATACAAGGTGGGGGAAATTATATAATTTAACGAAAATCAAACAAATGTCCTTAGTTTTTGGTAATAACAAATTAGTCAATAAATTACTTTAAATTTGTTATTTATAAGGAAATGTAAGTTATAAGATTCGTTTCGTGGTCCTAAGTTTACAATGATGATAAAACTAATCATGTTTATCCCTAATTTTGTGATGAAATATAATGTCCTTTGTGTTGCGACGTTAAAAATTATTTGAAAAAATATATATTCAATTAATAATGGCATAATAAAGTTTCTTTGCGATTTATAATGAAGGAGTTTCTCAATATCCTGTAAACTGTTCATTTAAAATTTAGGTAAACACTGCGAATTCTGTTCAAGTATTGGACTTACTTTCAGTTTGTTCAAAACTTTTAAGGCGTTAGTCTTTTGAGGCGGGATATAATACCAAAAGTAAAAAGTTATTAAACAATAAGAAATGTACAATGAAAGCCTCCACTTGGTGTAAATAATAGAAGTAAGTTATATTTATTTGAAAGTTGTTCTGGCGTAAATTATTTCGTTTTCAAAAAGAGAAAATATCTTTATTTCTAAAGAAAAGCATTGTTTTATTTGTGCTAATAAGTTGAAATAAAAACTAGAATTCTTTTATTTTGATATTTAATACGTAAAAAGCATTTTCAAAACTATTATGGAACATTTTTACTCATTAATTAGTTTTGAAAAAAAATTTTTAAAGAGTAAACACATATTCCTTTTAGAATAGTATCAACATAACAAAAACAAAAAGTACCCATGTTGACTACTTGTGACATCAGTTGCTGCTGTGTTGCTTTCTGGTTCTACTTCAATCTTCAGACTGTTTTTGAAATAAAAAGTTGGTGCAAGGGTATACGGAAAAAAAGAAGATAACTCAATGGTTTACCAAACATAAACAAAAATCCCATTCGTTCGGCCCCGAAGCTGGCCGAGCCCAGGTGGTGGACAGTTTTTTTTAAAGAGACTGGCTGATTTACCACAAACTTAATTTGCTTGCTCTGCATTTCCAAAACTGCTTTGATGCAACTTACAACTTGCTTTAAAAATCTAGTGTTTAGGTGAGTGATGACCAAGTAATAATTAAGTGTAAGTGACTGAATGATGATAGTGTGAACATATATACTCCGTGCCCACTGGGTCACACCTAATATTGACAGAAATAAACAATAATTTACCAAATTTGCGAGGAAGATATAGGATAAATGCATCAAGTCTAATAACATAAATTAAATTTATGCATTTAATTTAATTTAAGATCATGAAACATTTTTTTTTCTTCATTATGTAAGCTAACGGATTGGAAAATATACAAATATTAATAGGTATGAATTACCTGTATACTGTCTGTCCAATCCTTTTAAATATTCGTGACAACTACAGTTTCGGGGTTATCCCATCTTCTGGTCACACATCACACACAAAAATATACACTTAAAAGTCATTTTCTCTCACTAGTGAGGTCGTTAGAAACACAATAAGTTATACACATAAACACAGTACATGAAACACAGATGATAACGTCGACCACGTGCATGTTGCCCGGGCGAGGGTTAACTAGCTAATGAATTACTGTTATCTTTAAACTGCGGTGCGGGGGATAGTGGAAGGACCTGTTGTGGCTAGGGAACGCCACGGGTGCCGCCTTTTTCATTATTCTCCATGTCAATTATGGTGTCAAACACAATATTAGATTGGAACAATACCTTGTCATTTAATAGATGTTGTTTTTCAGTTTTGGATGCTCTATATATGGCAAACTCCTCCCATGCATCCATATAACGGCCTTTTTTACATACGTGTAAGATATTCATATTGGTGTTAAAGTCACTGTAGCCGTGAAGGTTGGTTACCAGATGTTCGGCGAAATTGGACTTGTGAGGGTGAAAACTGTGTGTGGCTTTAGGTAAATGTTCTTTAAATCTTTTAACAAAGGGGCGAACACGACACAAAAAGTCAGAATATGACAGCGAACTGAACACCATTAAATACATTGCTCTAGCCAACGGTTACAATAGTAATCTGATCGACCACCTAATCAACAAACATAATAGAAAAACCGCCAACGCAAATAAACAAAAACAGAAATACGTTTCGGTAGAATACAGTTCGATGCTCAACAATACGTTGCGCAACGAAATGGCCAAAAACAACATTGTAACCGCATTTAAAACCTCTAATAAATTGGAACGCCTACTCAATAAACGTAATAACATTGCAACAGACTTAGCTGGAAAAACGGGAATCTACCAGCTCTCCTGCAACGATCATCGATGTATAAACACACTGGATCGCTGGCTGCGTGTATTGAATACGGTCCGGCTGGCCTAGCCGCTTCCCCCACCACTGGAGGGACAGCAACAACACGTGAAGCATTCAAAGTTAATGCAACGCTCACAAATGTTTTAATTTATTTTGCTCAGCTTCAACAACGGCACCAAACATTATTTATAAATTAATCATTTTAATTTCTAAACAATATTTAATTGTTATACAGTATGTAACACTCATTTTTATGGTAAACTAGTGGACCCAGCAATACTTCGCTATTGCTTGATTTAATTTAAAAGTCAGTAAAGTTATTCCATTGACTTAAGTGATCGAATTGCAAAATGATTTTTATGCCACAAGAATATACTACACAAATTTAGATCTATAGTTTGTAAACCTTTATCGATAATACAGTAAACCTTTTGTTTGTTTTTACCTAATCTAAAAAAACTGATAGTTGTGATAAATTGTAAAAAACCTGATTCTAAATTAGCCCAATTGGTTGGAAATAAACGTGTTTTGGTTCATTGTAGGCCTAACCTAAAATTATGTTCAGTTTTTGATGCAAATCAGTTGTTTTATATATAATATGTAACAACCAATGTTTGAATTGAATTAAAATATAGTAAGCAATTTTAGTTGATTTTTGTTTTAAGATAACAAATCCCCGCACAGCAGTTTAAAGATAACAGTAATTCAGTAGCTAGTTAACCCTCGCCCGGGCAACATGCACGTGGTCGACGTTATCATCTGTGTTTCATGTACTGTGTTTATGTGTATAACTTATTGTGTTTCTAACGACCTCACTAGTGAGAGAAAATGACTTTTAAGTGTATATTTTTGTGTGTGATGTACTGATGTGTAACCAGAAGATGGGATAACCCCGAAACTGCAGTTGTCACGAATATTTAAAAAGGATTGGACAGACAGTATACAGGTAATTCATACCTATTAATATTTGTATCATGAAACTGTTCGCTAAACTTGCTAACACAATAAAGCCATGCTACATTAACACGACTTGCAGTTTCTGCGATTGTTTATTTTATATTCCAGACGTGACGTAATATTATTAAAACGTGACTTGTTAGGGAAATTTGAGCTAGCTAATGAAATTATCCAAAATATATTGTACGTCACTTTAAGGCATGATATTTGTACAAGTACTTGTGTATATTTAGTAATGTTTAAGAATATTGACAACAGAACACTTTAAAATAATAGTGGTTCACATAAAATTGCCACTAATAATAGTTTTAGACAAAGTATAAGTTAAAGAAATAATCGTACTAAAGTAACATCTTCCATAGTATAATATACAACTGTTTAGATATATAAGGATTCTTATTTATTTCCTTACTAATCTGTAATGACCAAATGGTCCTGTAGCAGCACTATGCAAGGAAGACCAAGTAAAGTGTAACATACGTGTTAGTGTTTTTAATTAATACTATTAACAATAAATACTGTTATTTTCAAAATTTAAAATTATTATTACAAAAATCTACATTTTTATAGTTTGTTTCAACAAAAATCATAACCAAGTTTTAGTACCGTTACTTAGATAAGACTTAGTGGAGATAACTGCAGTTTGTTGATCGTAGGTTTAAACAAAACTTTCGCAATTTGTTATACTCATAGTTTTGTTTCGAGAAAGTATTTTATTGAAAAAAATTACTATTATTGAAACGCAACTAATTTTATTTAATCAATTAAGTTGAATAACTACATGAATAATAATAAATTCACATTGTGGTACTGTTTAAATAGTACAGGAAGGCTACAAACGACTTTAAAACAACAAATAATGATAACAAAATTATATCTAGACAACTAGAGTATTACTTTGTCAAAATGTACAAAATGTAAAATTTTGTCTAAACTTGCTTCAGTTAGACAAAAATAAATCTTCTTTACAAAACTTAAAACGCACAAATATAATAATTATAATAATAATAATTAGAATTATCCCTTAAATGTTGAATTAATATTAGAATTCTAAGTAGAGTGCATACACTAATACCTCACTCAAAATCATTAGTCACTAAATAAATAATGCTTACATTATAATGGTAACAATTTTTCGCACACTTATTATAATATAATATTATTATAATTTATTGATATTATAATAACGTATTATTATATACTATGTATCGTCTAAAACCTCTCCACGCGCTTACTTGTCTATATATTACTATGTATCGCCTATTTCCTCTTCACGCTCTGACTTGTGTCTACGTAAAAAGTTTGCGTGACGCGAGATTTCAGAAACATAGTCAAACGAAGTTGCCAAACGGGCTAATAGAAGTTATCACTTCAAAAGTGAAAGTTTGACAAATTTTTATTTCCTACTTAATCACCAAATAATTTTCCAATCTGTTTTACATAGA